>JASDQU010101284.1:159174-174852 GCA_032191745.1 Picea mariana | reverse complement strand
TAATTTCTCATAAAACTTTAGAACTTGATGGGTAGGGAGAAAGTCATGTATTGGTCCAAAATAGGGAAATTGATAATGCTCTATAGTATCTTTAATCTAATCCCAAATTTTTAAGCAAACAACCCATTCATCTTGTACCTATTGTTGAGACTTCTAAGATAGTTCTTGCTAATAAACTAGGTTTTGCTCAATCTCAACCATTTTTCTTTGAGCTAAGAATCTAATGTTAAGATATTCTTCCTTTGTTTCATTCTATAATTTTTTTCAAAATCAATTAGTTTTTGTGTCTTTTTCTATGCAACTTTCCAAACTATATTTTCTTCATATAAAATTGATAGTTTTAAACTCAAATTTTGTAATACAACAATTTTCTTATAGAAAAATCTTATGATTTCAATATTTGATGCATTCTCTTAAAGTGCATATTCAATAAAAGTTGTGACTAACCCCTAGGTTGACTTATAATACTTAACTTGATTCTCAAGTAGTGATATCATTTTTTCATACTTCTAGATATACATTTCTTCAATTTGAGCTTTGTTTAAAACTATAGCATGGGTTATTGCTAACCTTGTTGATATCAATTTTGATAATTTGGTCGTTTTGGTATCTAAAACCTCAACATCAATTGTATAGATTACAAAATTAACCAAATATAACTTTATCTTGAGTTATTGTTGTATATTTATTCTTTTGTTATCGATCACCATTGTCTCAATTGCTTTAACTACCTCTCTCTATTGAGCACACACTTATACTGGGAGGGAGGGGCCTGAATTAGTATAAGATAATTTTTTTCTTTTTTCAAACATTCATCAACCTTATGAAAACAATCACATATGAGATACATTAACTGTAGAATATGAAACACAAGATTTACATGGAAACCCTTAGAGACAAAACCAAAAAAAATATCTTTATAATTCTTTGTAGGAACCAACCTACTGGTACAAATAATTGTAGGAACCAACCTACTACATACACCAATCCCCACTGATACAAATCCTGGTAGAAAACAACCTACTCTTACAAATCTTCGTAGAAATCAATCTATTAAAGACACCAATCCCCACTGCTAAGCACCAACATAGCAAGAGACACTAATATATTTTTTTAAGCAGCACCAACCTACTCTTACAGATCTTTGTAGACACCCATCTATTGGAGATACCAATACACACTGCTAAGCACCAACTTAACAAGAGACACCAATATCTTTGTGTGAGTTACACCAACCTTCACTGAGTCTTCTTATTACTTATTCCTTCATCGAGTCTCCTTGTTACTTCTGCCTTCATCAGGTTTGCTTGTTGCTTCTACCTTCACTATGTATACTCACTACTTCTTCGTTCACCAACTATTCTCACTACTTTTGTCTTTATCAGGTCTGACAAAATTTGAATTTCTAAATGGTAACTTTCTCAACGCTTGTTGTTTTGGGCCTCTTCCCTAGAATGAACTTGTACAACATGCCACGTATCCAAATTTTCAAATCTGATTCTGAAATTGTTACCTGAGGTAATATTGTATGTCTCCTTTATTCTCTTATTGTTTCACAGTCTGAAGAGTCCCATAAAAGAAGTTATAGTGGAAATTTCAAGATGACATACATTTGAAAATGATTTCAGGAGTATTCATGAGCCATAACTTCCATGGGGAATATATATGAAAGTATAAAGAACCAAAATTTAAAATTTGTAACACATGTAAAATAACATCACTCCTATGTCTCTGGAAAGTTTCGAGGTCTGAAACATCAAATAAACTGATTTATAGGAAAAGTGTCAAGCTGACTTGTTTGAAACTGATTTCAGGAGCATTCTGAAACCCTAACTCTCATAGGGCATATATCTGAAAGTATAACGAACTAGAATACTATATTTGTACCACATGTACACAAATATCTCACCTCTATCTCTGTAAAGTTTCAAGGTCTGAAACATCCCAAAAAATAAGTTATAGCAAAAGTGTGAAGCTGACTTGTTTGAACGTGATTTTAGGAGCATTCAAGAACCCTAACTTCTACAGGGAATATATCTGAAAGTGTAATGAAACAAAATCCAAAATTTGTACCATATGTACACCAATATATCTTGTTTTTCTATTTCAAATCACAAGGTCTGAAAAGTCCTAGAAAATATGTTATCATGAAAATTCCAAGATGACCTGAAACTGATTTCACAATTCAATCTTTGGCAATCCATTTTTCTCACACACACTTTTTCTTTTTATGCATTTCCATAAACCTTCATGAAGGTAAATGTCCCTTAATCAAATAATTTATTCCAAATACCATGGGAAAATACCCCAAATACCATGGGCAAATACCCCAAAACCATGGGTTTGAAACCACCATTTCACTTTTTATGTTTTTCACATGCATCCCTTTTTTAATATATATATATATATATATATATCAATCTTAGAAATTTTGTGTGTATTATAATGTCGTAATATGACATTAATGGAATCATTAATCCTTTGACATCAATGACAATAATTTAAACAATATCCCCCTTTGTCATTGATGGCAATCCTACAACGAAACACTAGTCCACCATGCATAGAAAGAATTCTTCTCATGCTTGCAACTCTTCCATGAATAGAGAGAATTATCCCCTTGTCTACAACTCCCCCCCTTTCAAATAAATGACAAAGGGATGATCCCCTTGAACTTGTGCTTCTCCTTAAGAACTCATTTGAAATTGTAGTCGATTTTCATGTCGGGTTGATCCTCGGTCAACCACTTTCAAAGAAATCATCAATAAGTAAGAGGAACACTACAAGAATGTACATCTGATGATACACAATGATATGAATTCTGCAGCTGGATTCACACTAATTATTCCATCCTTCTTGCTTCTTCTAATTGAACCTTTAGGTTCATGATGGTCTTTTATGTTTCTTCAAGGCTTTGTGACATTTTGGCTTTTGAATCACGATCCTCTTTTTCATATTTTTGCAACTTCTCCTTTTGTTTCAAATTCTTTTTCCTAACCATCTTTGTTTCACTTAAGGCACAAATAATCTCCTCTTCAAGGTTCACTTTCTCATCTGTTTCAACATTTTCCACTTCTTCTGAGTCCATCATTTCTATCCATTTGTATTCATCAATATTTTTTTTTGATTTCCATAAAGAAAGTTTCTTCTCTATCACTATAGAAACTGCTTTATTCAGACGAGTCACTAACCCCTTGTGAGTAGAGATTATTTTTCTACTTATAAGAGTTATTATTCTTTTCATTCTTGTCCTGTTTGTGATTCTTTTTGTTTTGATGATGTTTTCTCCCTTTCTTTACATTATGGTCTTCTTCAACATCACTACTTTCATCCTTTGCATATGGACATATATCAAAAAAATGTCCTACTTTTCCAGAATTAAATAATTTATAGGGAAGTTTACATTTATATTTTCCAGATCCTTTCTTGAGTTTTGTTACAAAATTGGATTCCATTGCATCTGATTCATTGTTGGAGCTATCATTTTATTCACTCTCTCCATTCTTTGTCTTCTTTAAGGCTACTTCTTTATTTGATGTTTTTTCTTTCTTTGTCCTCATTTCATATGTCATGAGGATCCCATGCAATTCATCCATTGTTAATGAATCAAGATCCTTCATTTATTCAATGGAAGAAACTTTGGCATCAAATATTAAGGGGAGTGACCTTATCACATTTTTTACAATCATCGATTCTTTAACCTTTTCACCGAGTCCTCTGATGGTCTTGACAATTTCATCCACACGAAGTAGATAGGATGCAACATTTTATTCATCTTTCATTTTCAGACTCTCAAACTATATTCTATGAGTTTGGAATTTTTCCTTCTTAACATTTTCATTGATTTCATAGATATTTTAAAGCTTGTCCCAAATTTCTTAAGATGTCATTCATAACTTTTTCATTATGTTCACTAGGATTCTTCCCAACCACATATGTTGGTGGAGTTGTTGGATATATAACCAGTCATGACCGATTGAAAAATATCAAACCCAAGATCCATTATATATGTTCACATCCTTATGCTCTAGAATCCATAGTTTGTTCCATCAAACAATGGAGCTCTATTTTTAGAGAAACCTTCTTAATCGACCATGTGTTCTCTCAATATCTTCCTTCTAGTGGTTTTTAATGAACTTGCTTTGATACCAATTTTTGAGCACATACTTATATTGAGATAGGGGGGGGGGTGAATCAATATAATATTTTCTTTTTCTTTTTCAAACATTCATCAACCATAAGAAAAAATTCACATATGAGATCTATTAACTACAAAACATGGAACACAATATTTATGTGGGAATCCTTTTGGGAGAAAACCACAAAAAATCTCTTTATAATTCTTTGTAGGAACCAACCTACTATTAAAAATATTTGTAGGAACCAACCTACTCGAGACACCAATCCCCACTAGTACAAATCATGGTAGGCACCAACCTACTCTTACAGATCTTCATATACACCAATCTACTGGAGACACCAATCCCCATTGACAAGCACCAACTTAGCAAGAGACACCAATATATTCGTTTGAGTGACATAAAATTACTCTTATAGATATTTGTAGACTCCAATCTACTAGAGACACCACTCCCCACTTCTTGATGCCAACTTAGAAAGATACACCAATCTCTTTCTGTGAGTTGCACCAACCTTCACTGGGTATTCTTGCTACTTTTGCCTTCACTAGGTTTTCTTGCTTCTTTTGTATTCACTAGGTCTACTCATTGCTTCTACCTTCACCAGGTCTACTCACTACTTCTACCTTTACCATCTCTAACCAAAATTTGAATTTCCAAATGGTAACTTTCTCAAATCTTGTTGTTTTGGGCCTCTTTCAAACAATAAGCTTGTACAACATGCCACATATCCAATTTTGAAAATATGATTATGAAATTTTTACGTGAGGTATTTATGTATGTATCCTCTATATAAAATTTACACAATCTGAAGATTCCCAAAAATGAAGTTATAGTGAAAATGCCAAGATGACCTGTTTGAAATTGATTTTAGGAGCATTTAGGAACCCTAACTTCCACAAGGCATATATATGAAAGTATAGTGAAGCCAGATATAAAATTTGTACCACATGTACACCAATATATATTCTCTTCCTCTACAAAGTTTTAAGATCTGAAACATCCCAAAAAATAATTTATAGCGAAAGTTCCAACCTGACCTATTTGAAACTGATTTCAGGAGCATTCAKGAACCCTRAATTCCACAGRGCATATCTCCGCAAGTATAGAAAACCAACATCTGAAATTTGTACCACATGTAAAAAAATATATTTCCTATGTCTCTACAATGTTTCAAGTTTTGAAACATCCCATAAAATAAGTTATAGAAAAAGTGCCAAGTTGACCTGTTTGAAAGTGATTTCAAGAGCATTCAAGAACCCTAACTTTGACAGGGAATATCTCTGAAATTGTAGCAAAAAAACATCTGAAATTTTTAGAAAATGTACACCAATATCTCTCCTCTATCGCTTCAAAATTTCAAGGTCTTGAACATCCTAGAAAAAATGTTATCACGAAAATGTCAAAATGACTAAAACTGATGTTACAATTCAATATTTGATATTCCATTTTTCACACACGTTTTCTCTCAATGCTTTCTCTTTTTATATTTTTCCATAACCCTTCATGAAGGGACATGTCTCTAAATTAAATAATTAATTCCCAATACCATGGGAAAATACCCCAAACCCATGGGTTTGAAACCACCATTTCACTTTTTTCTTTTTCACATGCATCCCTTTTTTAATATATATATATATGAAATGTTGTGTGTATTGTAATGTTGTAATATGACATTAATGAAATCATTAATCTTTTGACATCAATGACAATAATTCCAACACTCAACTTTTATGCATACTCTTCTATTTTACTAGCCTTTGTTGTTGCTTTTTTCTTTAGCCACAACTTCCTATTTTAGTCTTTATGGTTCAACTACTTGTTTATATTTCTCATCTACTTCCTCTTTTTGTTTCCTGGGTTCATCAATCTTCTTCTTTTATTCTAGTTCCTTATCCTTTTGAGAGGATGACTATCACTCTGGCTTTATTCTTTCCTTAACTTGTTCCATGAAACAACAAGGGATCCATGGACATGCATTATGAAGGATGAATTCATAGTATAGTTATGTTGGAGGAATGAGATAAAAAGGCCACCATCTTCTCATTGATAGCATTCTTTCCCTCTTGTTTTCCATTCCAAGTGGCCATCCACAAGGGGACATGCTACCCACATACAATGGAGTTTGAGATTGAGCATATTAAGAACACTCCCAACAAAGATGTTTGGATCTTGTCTTCTAAAAATAACTTTTATTAGGTGACATATTTCATGTTTTATTTATGTCCCCTTAGAATAAAAATCAAACATTCCTTCTTTCCCTAAAAATCTACTATTTGAATGCTATTTGGTTATTCAATTAATGGGTTAATGCTTATTATAATGATTTTATTATTCTTACAAGTTGATGTTCTTTCTCATATTCTTGTTCCACTCCTTTCATTTTGTCTATTAGCAAGTTGCTAATTGAGGATTTCGGTACACCATTATTTCAAAATCTCCAATGCAGAATGCAGATTAGTGTTCCTCTAATTTGGTTTTAGATCCATTTATATAACTTATAAGGTGTTTTTATGCTTAGTTTTGACTTCTTGTTTCCAGTGGGCTCATTTTATCCTTTTTTCTTTCCTTGATCATCTATAGGAAGAGGTAGTGTTTTGAAAAATATCAACTTTTTGAATCTCAACATTTCACACCCCTTGCATCTCTGTTTTTCACTATTCACGTGGGATTTTCTTTGAGTGTAGGTTTCATGTGTAAAACTTGCACAACCTTTTGGTGCACTTGGTACATTGTTTTAATGTGTGATTCATGCAAACCTTAGTTTTGGTAGATATGTAAATTCCAATTCCATACAATTGTCTTAATTAGAGCTCACACGACCCTATTCAAATTGATTGTTTTAGCATTAATTCGTTGTGTTATGAAGTTTCTTAGGCAGTTTCAATTTTTCAGAAAGTATTGATTATCCTAATTATGTTGTTTAGTTTGATATGATTAGTAATTAAAGAACATTGTACATAGGGAATGTCATCATTATTTCAAGTACTTATCACTTTTACAATTCTTCACTCTTTGCCACTGTTTAGTTGTTGTTTTATTTATTTGTATTGCTAAAAACATTAAAGAAATATATCTATATCAAGTATAATGAAATCCTTTATTTATGTAGTTATCTCTTGCAATTTTTTTGTACTTTTCCTCAACTTTAATTCAACAATTTATCTCTAACATTCTCTTCAAGCATTTGTCAATTTTGTTATAACTCACTCATACACACAAATGAAGGGCCTAAAGGATTTTCTATTGGAGCATGCCTTGGACTCACAAGTGACCTAATTTGGTGAATAAAAAATGATTAGAACTTCAAAATACTTCCTTTGCACACCTTAAATAAAAACAACTTGGTTCATTATGCCAAATATAACCTTTTAAAAAGAAAGAAACTTAATAACCAACTTAGTTCCTCTCTTGAGGGCACACAATAATTTATAGTTAGGTTAGGATTGTAGGGATAGGAATCCAAATATCCACACAATTTTTTTCATACAAACACATTTGTTCTTCTAGGGAACTTAAAATCCCTTATATCGAATGTGCTTTACTATTACAAGGAACATGCTATCTTTTGAGTGTTAATGATTAGGTCAAGATTGATAGGCGAAATGTGTGAGGGGGATCATTTATGATCCCAATGGAAACAAATTAAAAAAACATGAATGGGGATTAGGAAAAATGCCCGATAACCAAGTAGAATCTTTAGTGATTTATATTGGACTAAAACTCATTAGAGAAAGTACAAAAGCGTAAAATTGCAGTGATAGGTGACTCTGAGTTGATATCAAAGGGATTCAAATACTAAGTTTTAATAAGCATCCTAGCCTACAACAAATATATCAGTGAATTTCCTATGAGGAAAAAAAGTTTCTTCATGTTGAATATTTACACATTCTTCAGCAACAAAATAGTGTGGTCGACTCTCTTACTAAAGGATCAAAATGTCTAGAGTTGGGGAGATTAAAAAGAATGTTGAATTAATTTCTCAACCCACTCCTTAAGAAAAATAAGGGTACTTCAAAAACATGGGTCGATTTGACCTGAATTTCATTGTCACTCATGATTACATCAATAGCTGGACAATTTTCTTTCACCTGCCTCGTCAAGTCAAATGAACCCACCACTTGGCACATGCATCCTCTCTTTATCACCTAAAGATTGATTTAAGCCAAGGTAGAAAAATAGGTATGAAGTTGTTTGAGTACCTTCCCAGAACAAGAACACTTTACAACATATATATGATTATTTCCAAGTACAAACATGCAACCGATACCTCCTAAAGACATCAGACAATATAAGTTACAATGGTCATTGTAACTTTGCAACAATAAACAATGATATAACAACAATAAACAATTTATAATAAAATCAACAATTAGTTCTCATAAATTCAAAAATTGACCATGAAAACTTAGCATACATCCACTACAATAATATCGAATTGTCTAAGGAAGTTTTTGAACAAGTTAAGCCACCTTTACAAGAGTGTATGCAACAAATTAGAGTGTTATCACAAGGCTGTAGCAAACTTTGTAACAACAAAAAATTATCCAATGAGTTTGCCAATGTTAGTGTTAGTTAGATTAGTAGAATGTTGAAGAGAGTTGAAAGAAATATTTTGTTGATTAGTTCACCATGAGAAAGATTTAAAACCAGTTCCTTTTTAACAATCATGGAGTATTATAAGAGAAAATGAAACTAAGCTTGAATGATGGCCTATTTGAAACCAAGAGGTAGGATTCAATCTTAAGGTGCTAGCACATTAGGGCCTTAGGTTTTGAATCTTGAGGAGAAGGATTTCTAGGGTGCAAGCACATTTGTGCACTAGAAACTATTTCTCCCTTCCTGTACCTTCAACTAGGTCAAAACCAAAAGTCTAGGGATAAAATACTAAAGTGCTATCACTTTAAGGTTTTAGGGTTCTGAACCTAGCAAGGATTCTTTTACAATTTTTGGAAAAAAATACCTTGTGAGAGGAAGAAGCACTTATGTTCCTCTCTTAGGGTTTCACCAAGAAAGACATCATATCATAATAAAGCAAATTTATCATGAAAAATTAATAGAATAAGAATAAACTGCAACGTCCTCCATCATGAATGCATAAAAGCTCCAAGGTACCCTTCCCACCTTGTGGGGCTTCCATCCCATATGTGTAGCGATCCAAAAATGCTCAAATCAATCCCACATGTCTATCATCCAAGGTCCTGAGAATGTGGGAGACACTTTCTAAGGGTGGTGAGTCTTTGTATGACACACTAATTTCCATGACATGTGTCAAAGTTCTGCAATAAAGAAACATCCCGAGTGAAATCCCAAGACATCCCTCAAGAACCATGGCAGGGGCATCCAAAAAAAGCCAAAGTATAAAACATGGTTATCCATAGTTCATAAGAAACATTAGTCCTTAAAACATACAAAGTGAGCTACAACTTAAGATATAAGCCATGTAATATAATTCAACTCAATATTCGCTTCAAGCATCACACCATCCAAAGACCCCATGTGACTTACGAAGTTTAAGTATGGGAGGGCCTTCATCCAACCCTATTAGGCGTGTGACCTAGACAAGAAATAAAATAACCCGATAAGAGGGATATGTCGTAAGAGTGATAAGGGAAAGTAAAAGCCCACCAAGAGTAAGTGTGAAAGTGATATGGTTTAGGACTTACTTCATGTATTATGGTGTTAATCCATCTCTATCAACACCTTTGTAAAGGATGTTCTTGCTCTTGATTTACCCAATATTTGCATGCCACCTTTTTCAAAACCCCTTTATTATCCATCTTTCCAATCCTCGCTTCTTCTATTATATTTGCTAGTCCCCTTTAAAAGGTTTCAAGCTTTAGCATTTATTTTTTGGGATCGGGGAGAGCGATGAATGAGTAGATCTCAAGTTGGATTGAATTTTGGTGGTCCTTCTTTTCTATGTTCAATTTATTTTCTAGCGTCATTCTATTATTCTTTTATAGTAGCTGGGAAACAACCTCTAGGAATTAATCCCCTCTTCTCATGAGAGAATGGACCATAACCAAAGTTTAGTATAATATGAGAGGATCCATGATGGAAAATTTTAAGTATGATTTGTTGGAATATTGGTTGTTGTCATTGATGTCAACCCTAGTCATGGGTTTTGGACCGCAAGATTGATAAAGGTATTTGGAAATGAAGCACAATGCACATGCATATACAAAACCCATGAATGGATAGTATACATCATGTTGTTTCTGGTGGTATGTGGCACATCACGTGGATCCTCATGGTTGAGGAGAAATGAATTTTTGAAGATGACAAAGTGAATTGAATAAGGAAGTACATGTAGGCCCTGAAGATAATTAAAGAAAAGAATTACAAAATAAGAAAGTGTCAGGTCAGCCCTAATGTTAAAAGGAAGTGACATAAATGGTATAAATAAACATCATTATACATTCATTTGATACAAGTCGAATTTAAGAGTAAATAAGAAGAAAAGAAGGTCAGATTTCAAGGGAGGATGAAGTCTTTTGGTGATGTGTTCTAAGGTATGTTATTTTCAGGTCATCTTACCATTTTTGCTATAAAATTTTTTCTAGAATGATTCAGATGGCGAAATCTCTATGGTATTGAGAAAAAATATCAAGGTACCTCTGGTAAAAATTTCAGTGCTTGATTCACTATAATTATGGAGATACACTCTGTGGAAGATAGGGTTTGTGACCAGTCCTGAAGCTAGTCAATAAATAGGTGTTCCGGGTAAAACAGTCATAACTTATTCATCGAGAATCCAAATGAAGTGGGACAAATTTCATTGGAAAGAGTACGAAATATAGTTTCATGTATGTGAGTTTCATAATCGGATGCTAATTATTTAGTGTGGGGCATTCTTTTCAAGTTCACTCTCTTGAATAGACCAGAATTGAATAAAGTCTACCATTCTTTCTATAGCCAGTCCATGAAAACTTCTCACCTCAAAAATATTTCTTGGTGATGGCCAATTCTTGATTACCTCCACTTTAATTGGATCCATCTTCAATTCATTTTCCGATATGACAAACCCCAAGTAAATGAGTTTTGTCTTCATAAATGAAGATTTCCTCATGTTTATCAACAACTTCTCTTGCTGTAGTTTCCTCATTACTGCAGCTAAATGCTTCAAATGCTCTTCTTTTGTTTTGCTGAAAATCAATATGTCATCTAGATAAACAATGACAAACTTACCAATGAATTCCTTCAGCACTTCATTCATCAGCCTCATAAAAGTACTCGGTGCATTCGTCAAGCCAAACGACATGACTAGCCATTCATACAACCCTTCGTTGGTTTTGAAGGCTATCTTCCATTCATCGCCTTCCCTCATGCAAATCTGATGGTATCCGCTTTTCAAATCAACTTTTCAAAAAAAATTGGCTCCACTTAAACAGTCCATCAAATCATCCATCCGTGGCAATGGAAATCTGTACCTGATGGTTATCTTGTTAATGGCTCTGGAATCTGTACACATTCTCCAGCCTCCATCTTTCTTTGGACTTAGTACCATTGGAATGGCACACGGACTTAAAATTTTCCTAATCAGTCCTTTATCCAATAGTTCTTGTACCTGTCTTTTGACTTCTTCGTTCTACTGCGGCGTGAACCTGTACGCAGCTTTCTTTGGCAAACTAGCCCCTGGTATGAGGTCTATATGATGACTCACACTCCTCATCGGTGGTAACGAATGAGGTAATTCGTCTACCACAATGTCAGCGAACTCTTCCAGCAGTTCCTAAATTTCTTTCGACAAATCATCCACTCTTGTGTTGGTCAAAACAACTCTTGGTTTCCTGACCACAAAGAATTGTGGATCTTCCTTCTTCTTTACTTCCACCAGAAGTTCCTTCCCACTCATGAGAAGTATAGTATTTCTCGTTTCTGGTTTTACTTATTTATCTTTAATTGGAAGTAGCATATGTGTTCTCCCATTCTTCTCCAAAGTATACGTATTCATTTTCCCATCATGAACTACGTTCTTGTCATATTGCCATGGTCTGCCTAGCAATAAATGACATACATCCATAGGAATAACATCACAGAGTATTTTATCATTATATCCTCCTATTTTGATGTCAACTAAGAACTATTTAGTGACATTTACCTGATGTCCCTTCTGTAGCCATGAGACTCTGTATGGACTTGGATGATCAGTCATCTCCAACTCCAGTTTCTCCACCATCTTGGTTGAAACGAGATTTTCTGTGCTTCCACTGTCCACAATAACCTTGCACTTCCTGTCTTTGGTCTTGCATGTGGTTATGAAAAGTTTGTTTCTTTGAGCTATGTCCTCCACCTCCTTATCGGGTGTTAAGAGAACTTTACACATCATCAATGACCTTCTATCTTCTGCGTCTTCTACCTCAGCATTTCACCTTTGTGCCTCGGCGATGTGAGCTTCTCCTCCATCCTTCTTTCTATCTGGACAGTCAACTGCCTTGTTTCCATTCTTCCCACATGTGTAGCATGTGATGACTTCACCTCTGCCTCTTCCTCTACCTCTGGTACGAGGAAATGTGTTATTATCAGCGTATCCTCCACTCTGTTATGTCTGCTGCCTTCGCTATTCAGCGTGTTGGCCTCGCTATGAACTTCCACCTCTTTCTGTTCTCGTCTGAGGCTTATTCCAGTCGTCCTTGGATTTCTGGAACCTATATTGAGCAACTGAATTACCTTTTGGCTAGCTCCTACCATGGCCTCGTTGTGTTGGCTTACGGCTTAGCTTTTCCTCAGCTTTCAACGCCATTTGATACGCATCCTCCACCGTTCTGATGGTTGTCATACTCATCTCATCCTGGATATCATATCTCAAGCCATTCATATACCTGGCAACTTTTTCATCATCGCTCTCCCGATGACCTACTCTGATATTGAGCTTGTAAAATTCCTCAGTATACTCCTTCACTGTCAACAACTTCTGTCTCATGTTTTTCATTCTCCTGAACAGTGTGATCTGATAATCTCTTAGGATGAACTTTGCCTTCATCTTCGCAATCATTCGATCCCAGCTTTTGATCTTCTGCTTGCCTTTGGAATGTCTATCTGCTTGAAGCTCGTCCCACCATAATGTTGCATGTCCCTTGAATTTTGTGACAGCATGCCTAACCTTTTTATCCTCTTCGATATCCTCGTAATCGAAGTAGGTGTCAAGAGTTCTAATCCAATCTAGAAGCTCTTATGCATATAGACTTCCTTCATAAGCAGGAATGTCCATATTTGTTTTTGAACTCATCCGAGCGATAGCTTTGATTAATCGCTCATTGGCTGCATCTTCCGCTGCAACTTCTCCTTGTGGTTCAGCTTCAACTTCGCCTTCGGAGTCACTCAGATCTCCAGCACTGGCTGTGCGTCTCTCTGCTGCTTCCATATCTTCTAATCTCGCTCGGAGATCACGTATCTGCCTTTCCATTTCTGTATTCTGTACTTGTCTTCCTCTGCCTCTCTGGTTTCCCCTATCCTTGGGATCGGGTGATTGTCTTTCTCTCCTCGGCGGCATGGTGAAATCTTCTTTTCTTCTCTGCTACAGAAAAAAGAGGTTTTCTCGCTCTGATACCACTTGACGCAGGCGCGCCCCAACCTCGGGCATGTCCGCTCTCACAGGACCTTCTCCTTCTCGGCCCGAAGAACTCAAAGATTCTTCTATTTCCCTATCGGGAAATCTTCTCCCACAGTTCTTTCGTGCGATCCCCCTTCCTTGATTTATCGGGGAATCGAAACTCGTGACTTCGCGAGTTCAAAGGTTGAACGCTGGGCTCTCGGATCCCTGAGACCCGATGGTCTGTCAACTCGCTGACTTTTCCTTGAGGGATTTCGCTACTCGCGGTACCAAACTTTCGGTCCTCCAACCTCCGATACCCGAGGTGTCGAAACTCTGAGATGCACGTGTGACTTAACTCGTCCACACTCGTCACTTCTCTTGGGACTTCTGTGCTATCGCTACCTCGCTCCCTCGCGACTTCGCTACTCGCGAGTTTGAATAACTTCCCCGTCAACTCCCGAGGTCCGAGGTGCCGAAACTCGCGACCTCGCTCCCTCATGACTTTGCTTCTCACGAGGTCAAGTTCTCGAGATTTTTCTCGTGAGGCTCTGATGCACGACCCCACGTGTGGATCCAACGGTCCTCCCGTGACCGGATACAACCACTGTCCTTCTCTCACTGCTCGCGACCTCGCAACTTGGAATACCGAATGTTCGGACTCTCAACCTACGAACTCCCGAGTTCACGAGATCCCACGATCTCTCGCCACCTGTCCTCCTCAAATGAATGGCTACGATCCTCTTGCACCTTCGTCGCCTTGCGTCCTCGTGCCTCGCGAATTTGAACACCCAATACTTGGGCTTTCACTCTGCGAACTCCGAGTCCACGAGATCTCTCGATCTCTGACACCTGTCTCTTCAGATGGATGGTTCACAATCGCTCGCCACTTCATGCCCTTGCGTACTCGCGCCTCGCTACTTTTAACGCCAATTGCTCAATCTTTCCACTCATGAGCTCCCGAGATGTGAGGTGCCACTTGTCCTCTTGCCAACTCCTGTGGACCCACACTATCCTCGGAGTAGTCAAGATCTCGCTTCTCGCAATCTCGCGACTCCCCTTACTAAACTTTGAACACTTTTCTCACGAGGTCCCGATGGGCGATCTTGTGAACAATCCAACGGTCATGACCGACTTGGATCAACGGCGTTACCCCTCCTGAGCTTTGAATCCTTGCTGCACCTGCGCTGCAACTACCTTGCACCTCTAGGAGATCCCACGGCTTTTGGAACTTCACGAAATCTCTTCCAAAGATTTCGTTCGTCCGTTCTCCCCTTGAGGATTCTGCGAAATAAAAGAAGTGTCTCTCCACGAGACTCGTTTGCTCGCTCGCCAACCTGCGACGCTTTCCTCCAATTTCCCACGACAACTTCCCTACACTTAGCCTTCAGGGAGTTTCAAAGGTCTATTCCTCCTGAGATTTTTTCACAACTTCCACAGTCTCTTAGGAAAAAGGGATCTCTGTGCACGCACTTGCAACTCTGGCCTGAAACCTTTCACGGCGCAAACTTCCAGTGCTCTTCTTCAACGATATCACGAAGGTTCTATACCTCTTGAGCTTTCCCACTCTGACTCTTTCAGAGGGACTTTCATGCGCTCCTTGCGGCAATCGTTCAACAAATCCAAAGTGTTGAATCCCTTCGACTCTGCGCAACTCCTGTAGTAGCAGTCTTTGTTTCCTTTTGCTCAGATTCACAACTGAGACTTCTTCTTCAGCTTGCGCACTCCTTGCACGACTTCAACAACCCACTTCCACTTCTAGGTGAATGAGAACAAAAGTTAAACTATTGGGCCTTCATCAATGCACTCCTTGCGGATGAATTCAACTGCACACCTTGCAGGGATCTCCTGGCTCAGATAGAGAAACAATTGAACCTCACTCTCTCTCCCTTTCAGACTTCAGTTTGAAACATGAAATCACATGCACAGCATATACAAAGCAAATGCATAACAAGAAGCAAACATTCATGAGCATAACATAAATACACAGAGAAAACAACACAA
>JASDQU010101284.1:53151-65137 GCA_032191745.1 Picea mariana | reverse complement strand
CTAAACTAGCAATTTAATAAAAGGGAAAGTTATTAAAACCTGTAAGAGAATTTGGGGACACCTAGGAGTGATTCTAGGAGTAACCTTAGGTGGGTAAGGGAAATAAAAATAATTAATTAATTAAAGAAGTTAATTTATGGAGGAATGAAGGGGATGGGTGGCACTTGTACGGGGAGGAATTTTAGGAATTAAATTTTAAAAACTTAACTAAACAAGATTTTAGGAAAGTAAGGAACCATGAAACTCTATATAATGAAGGGAGGAGATAGAGGTTGGATCATCTTATGTTTGCGTAACGCTACGCTGCATAAATATCTAATTGACTAACTTACTTGTGGGAGTTGGGATACCCATCTCGGTGAGAAGTGGTAGCTCGGCATTGCGAGGTGAGCTGGGAGATAGTCGAGATCTCTGGATAGTGAGTGTGTGTCCCCTTTGTGGCTCGGGGGGCTAAGGGGGAAGAAGAGTACCCCTAGCATTGGCTGGGAGGTACCGGTGAAGTCTCGATGGTCGGTGAGCGGGAGTTGCACGGAGCACGCGGATGTCACTCAGAGCGGGCGAACAGACAACGGTACTCTATTTTCATTTTCTATAGTATATGTTGTAGGTTTTATGCTTGGATATGCATGTTGATTAGGTAAGTAGATTGAATGTTTAGATTGATGACTGAACTTTTCTTATCCTAGCTCGACGATTGTTAATTCTCATGGCCTTCATTTTTCAACACGTCTTGACCACCTGGCTATGTTTACTGTGGCCTTCATGGTTGTTTAGCCTTGATCCCTAGCTCACTGGTCCTCACCTGAGCATTTGGCCAGTAGCCTCATCTACAGTCGTCGCCTTAGTGTTAAAAGACCTATGGATCTCAATTCCCTACTTTTCTGTGCGAGGATGATGAAGCGAAGGACGAACTTGTAAGCCGTCTACCTTTGTTCTACCTAGCCATCTAACCCTGTGATCATTCCTGGTCAAGTGAGCCTTACGCCTTGCTGCGTCGATTACCTCTGAGGTGGTTTTCCTCCTGCGACGAACCTCTTTTTATTTTCTGTGTTCAATCTCCGCATTTTAATGAAATGATCTCTGCATTTTAAAATAAATGTCGTCGGCAATTTTAATGATTTTCTCAGCAAATTTCTATGTGGTGGTTATACTTCAGGTCTGTCCTTACTATGCAAAATTTTGCCTTCCGTTTTCACACCTTTGGCCAACGATTTTACCCTGGCCCCCCTACTTGAATTGATTGGTTGTTTCGACGTATTTTGACTACGTTTTTATTTATTTATCCATGTTGCTAAGATGTAAATTTTTGCCTGCGTTTATCCTCTGCAAATATTACCTTTAATGACGAACTTAACCTGCTATTCCACCCTCTATTATACCTTTATTGATTATGAATCTCCTTTTAAATGGCTGTGATTTTCAAGACAAAACACAGGTCCATCATCTTGTTAAAACTCCACAAAATTCCTTTCTCCCTTGGACTGTGTTCGACAGTTTCATTGTGGACAGTAAGTTTGACAGTGTTTTATGATAGAGCAATTTCTCATATCAATAAGAAAAATTTTCCCGCGGTCTTACCAAAACACTTTAATTTATTTTAGGATGAATTTAGCTTGCCTTTTGCCCACTCAACGACAGATTTTAAATCATTTGGTCTACGTTGAACCTTTATTTACTCAGGGATTTTTCAAACTATGGCAGTGTTTTTAAATTGATTACGGTTCTCCGCTGCAAACTTACCTTGGCAACGATTTCCTTTGTAACTGTCCACCCTTTTCGAGACATAAATTTTACCACATTTCAGACAAAGAATACCTTGTTTTAGATGGCGATTTTCCCTTTTCGTTGCCATGCTCTTCCTGGAAAATGTAACTGAGATTGCATTGAAAATTTATTGATGTTTCCCTTGATACTCGGTGTTGGGCTTGTAGCTAAAAATGGCCACTGCCAATTGTACGGATGGAAATCATTGCTTGATTCCTGCGATTTTCACTTGTTTGCATATCGCCTGCTTTCCATTTTAATGACGACATTCAAATTTTGGCCATTTACCTTTTTACTGTCCAGGGAATAATTAAGTTCTAAAATTATGAATGTACCAAAAGGGATGAATGATACTACTCATCCAAAAATGAAACTGTATATTTTTCTAGAATTCTTATATTTTATTTATTGATAATGATGCATTTAAAAATAAAAATGTTAAATATGATTCAATGTAGTGTAGATTTATTTCTATCTAAACCATAGGCTATAATGATGTGTTCATGATTATAAATGGAGATATGTGCTTAATTAAGTGTTCAATGGTTCTTAGCTTCAACTGAATATGTTAGAGCACTATATTGTGGCTCCTTAGCCACCCTTTGACTAGTTTAATCTCATGGGCATAGGCCTCTACCTATAAAACCAAAAGAATGATTTGTTGGAAAGGTTGGGTTATATATAGAAAATTAATATTTTTGTGCTAAAAACCTCCTACAACAATATAATGATTGCCCAAAGATATTGCGAGGGAAGATAAAGTAGAGTGGTTAAAAAAAGGTAAACCCTAATTTAAAATAGATCAAAACATATGATTAGCTTTATTGATATGTCCAAAGGTATTATATGGTTTTCTAGTGGGTCCATAAATGCTAACTATTAATGTAAAGAAAAATAAATTGAAACGTTACAAGGCTAGGAAGAAACGACAGAGGATGGACATGCATATATATCGAAGGATAAAAGTAGGAACTAACTATACCTACATAGTGTTGGAAAACTAGGAGACTGTCCTTAAGGGCTATGCATTGGTATGATGGAATCCTTCACGTGCTTTTCTACATTTAAGATGCATTTATTTGGATGTGTCCCCTTATATTCTACATGGGTTCCTATTGTTTTGAAATGAAACTATCTTATCCTTCCTCCTGATAACTATAGAATGGTGTTGAGGTGGGGAATTCAGTGCCTAGTCTCTTAGTGTGGATCTACCCTTTAAAAATGACCTATATATTTCAATGTTGGATAAATTTGGAAGTGTTTTTCTTAAAAAGGGTTGTTTCATATGTGGAGAGGAGAGGCTACAATTGAACATAAACATAGGAAATACCTTATTCCTTATAGCGAGTGAAAAATACTTTAAAGATTATTAATATGATTATTCAAGTAATAGCTAGTTGGACAGAGATGTGGATTAATATAGAATTGTCCATTTAGGTGGTAATAATATTAAAATTTGTAAGGAGAATAAAGACTAGATTGCAAACCTTAGACTTGCTAAATTAGATATGTAATTGATGTTAGTTGGATTTATAGATATCGCCTAACTAGAACTCGGGCTCGCTAAATTTGAGTCGTAATTCATGTCAAGTTCGATTGGTAACTCGTTGACTAATGGAAATTTAGACAGGTGATTTGATCTGTAATTAATGCCAATTTAACCCATAGATATTGACCTTCAGCCTAGATTGTGGTTGGTTGTTGACGAAGTCGTTTTTAGGTTGCGATTTTCATTAAGGGTGTGGTTGTTCATTATAAATAATGTTTGTACTTGGTTTTGTAAACATTTAATGTGCTTGGTTTGCTCACTCTAAGGGTTCTAGTTACCTATGTAAGGGTTCTAGTTGGGTACATGGGGTTGTTAGGATGATTGTCCTTAGCTTAGTAGGCTTGGTCTGCTTGTGTCGGGCGGGATCTAGACACCTCCTTGTTCCTCAGAACAGTCTCCAACCTTGAGACCTTAAATGGTCAAAATCGATGGGAACCTTGGCTTGAGCATTACTTATGTGACCTGGAGGTCCTAACCATTGCAGGGTAGGATGGGCGAGTAGTCATTCTTTTTCTTCTTCGGTTGAATGTCGTACATTGCTTCTAGGTGCTTGATGTGATTTTATGTTAGTTCGTTATGTTTATTGTGGCGTGAGTTGTATGCTTGTGTTCGTCGTCGTGTTGTGATGTTGAGTGTAATGTCATTATTACCTTCCTACACACACAAAAAATAAAATAAAAAAAATTAAGGGTGTTTTTTTTATCGGTTGTACATCATAGGAGTTGTACCAGTTGGGGATGTTACATATGGTATCAGAGTGGGTTCAACTCTATGACTGTGGATTTCCAGGCTTTCCACTACAGTAAACCCGTGAGTATTAACCCTTGCATTAAGTAAAAACCTTAATGTGTCCTCATGGAGATCGCATTTAGAGGGCACCCCCGAGGGTCCACAACGCTCAATAGATAGTACTAATAGCATCCTCCTATATCTCAAGAGAGATTAGTTCTAGCATCCATGAGTGTCATGGACAGTGGTGTCGTCGAATCATAGTTGTAGAGCAAGGCGTGCGCTCCACACTTCGCGTTTACGACCTCCAGCATGAAGGTCCACATGGTGGTTTTTCCACTGAAGGGGAGCGCTCTTTTATGGCAGAAGACATTCCTTCCCCTTTTGAACCTAGCAATCGACGACATGACATGGGAACTGTTCAAGGGATGGTTCCAGGAGATATATGTTTCTAAGGAATTTGTTGAGTGTCATCTCAATGAGTTTGACACCTTGCGACGAGGTAGCCGCATGGTGCCCAAGTACGAGGCCCGCATTGGAGCTGCTTTGATATGATCCGCACCAAGCTAGCCAGAAACTTAAGGTCAAGAAGTTCGAGTTGGGCCTTATTGTTAAAATTCATCTTCGACTTCGGGTACCAGGAGTGCTGGACCGAAGAAGGGGGCGTTGGACGTGTGGGGAGCCACACTACCAACATGACTGCCATGTGGAGAGGACTCTATCTTCTGGATCAGCTGGACCCTCTACCATGGGAGATATGGGAAAGGCCCATCGGATTCATGAAGTGGTGAATAACCTCCAAGTAGAGC
Source organism: Picea mariana (assembly GCA_032191745.1). NCBI lineage: Eukaryota > Viridiplantae > Streptophyta > Pinopsida > Pinales > Pinaceae > Picea > Picea mariana. Next base: position 60,286 of record JASDQU010101284.1, on the reverse strand, counting down.
ATCAGTTGATTGTGCTCAAGATGACAGGGTACCATCGCTGACCAGACCTTTAGTATTTTGATAGATCCCGGTGCTACCGAGAGTTTCATTTCTGGTGTGGTGTTAAAAAGGGATTAAGTTAAAGGCAATCGATTATGATGAGTTTATCTTTGTAGAGATGTCTTCAGGAGCCAATCAGAAGGTTGGAGGAAAGGTTACGGGCTGTATCCTTGACCTGGGAGAGTTTGACATAAGGGCCAACCTGTACGTCACGATATTAGGATCTTATGATGTCGTATTTGGTATGGACTGGTTGGAATCGCATGAGGTGATACTCAACTATAAGACAAAATGGTTGAGCTTGGTTGATGATGAGGGACAGAGATGGGTGATTGTAGGTCGGAACCAAGGAGTCTCCTTGAGGTTCATCTCTTCCTTGAAACTTCGGAAGAGCATGCGCAAGGGGTGCAAGATTTATGCGATCCTTGTGTTAAATGAGAAGGGAGTAGCAGAAGGTCTAGAACACCTTCCGGTGGTGAGAGAGTTTGCAGACGTATTTATGGAGGAGTTACCTGGGATGCCACCAGAGAGAGAATTGGAGTTTACTATAGACCTAAAATCTAGGAACCGAACTGATAGTGAGAACACTTTATCGGATGTCGACCCCATATTTACAAATGCAACTGAAAGAATTGTTGGACCTGGGAGTGATACGTCCAAGTGTGTCACCATGGGGTGCACCAGTTATTTTCATACGAAAGAAGGATGGGTCATGGAGGCTCTGCATTAAATACTTTCAATTGAACAAGGCCACAATTAAGAATCGGTATCCATTGCTAAGGATTGATGAGTTGTTTGATCAATTTGAAGGGCGCGACAGTGTTCTCAAAGATCGAATTACGATCATGATACCACTAGTTACAGATGAAGGAAGATGACGTCCCTAAGACTGCCTTTAAGATAAGGTTTGGACATTACGATTTTACTATTTTACCATTTTTACTGACAAATGCCCTAGGGGTATTTATGAGTTTGATGAATGGGGTGTTTCGCGAATACTTGGACAAGTTCATCCAAGTATTCATTGATGATATTTTATTTACTCTCGGATGACGGAGGAGCATGATGAGCACTTGCGCTTGGTACTACAGTGTCTGCGAGAGCACAATTTTTTGGGAAGTTGTCCAAATGCTCATTTTATCAATCGAAGATCCACTACTTAGGGCACGTCATCTCCGATGAAGGTATTGCTATGTATCCAATAAGGGTCGAGGCCATTATGGAATGGTCTGCACTGACAAATGTCCCAGAAGTGCGTAGCTTCATGGGTTTAGAAGGATACTATCGACGGTTCGTCGAGGGATTTTCGAAGATAGAAAATATGATCGCAGAGTTGTAGAAGAAGAACCAGAATTTGTTTGGACCAAGAAATGAATGGAAGCATTTCGGAAGCTCAAGGAGTTGTTGACAACAACACCGATACTAAAGGTCCCTGACATGGACGCAGACTTCTTGGTATGCACTAATGCATCCAAGGAAGGCTTATGCAGAGTCTTGATGCAAGACAGATGAGTGATCGCTTACATTTCAAGGAAACTGAGAAGGCATGAGGAGAACTATGCAACGCATGATTGGGAGTTGTTAGCCATCACATATTCCTTGAAGTTTTGGAGACACTACCTTATTGAATGAAAATTTGAGCTAAAGATTGACCACTATGGACTTCAACACATATTTACGCAAAGCGACCTGAATGCGTGACAATGACATTGGTCAAAATTGCTTAGTGAGTACAACTTTGAGATTACCTACATAAAAGGAACAGTGAATCGAGTGGCAGACGCATTGAGTCAGAGACTGTGCATCTTTTCGGTGCTGCCTCTTCAGACGAATATACGTGAAAAGATTCTAACCTTATAGCGTGACGATGAATGGTACAAAGAGGACAAGGGTTTTATTGTCCAAAACACAATGATGGTACCACGATTTGAAGGATTTTCATTTTATAGTGATGGTTTATTGAGGTTTAAAAATTGGATCTACGTACTGTCGAATGACGAGTTGAAGATGTGGATCCTAAGAGAGGCTCATTGAGCAGTATACATGGCTCACCTGGGAGTCATGAATATGAGGGAAGACCTTAAACCCTTATTCTTCTAGATGGGAATGAAGGCAGACATAGTCAACTATGTGGCCAGATGTCTAGAATGTCAGCAAGTAAAGGCTAAACATAGACACCCAGCAGGATTACTAAAACCACACGCTATTTTGGAATCGAAATGGGAGGTTATTTCGATGGATTTTATTGTTGGATTTCCACTGACGACAAGGAGACATGAATCGATTTTCGTAGTAGTAGACACTCTAACAAAGAGTGCTCACTTTATTCCTGTGCGTACACCATATCAGTCACCCAACATAGCTAGAGTTTTCATCAGTGATATTGTGAGGCTGCATGGCATGCCTAAGAGGATTATATTTGATCGAGGATCGGTGTTTACTGACCGATTTTGGACAAGTTTCCAAGAGGCCTTGGGAACCCAACTTAACTTTAGTATTGCTTATCACCTGAATACTAACGAGGAAACCAAATGAATGAACCAGACCTTAGAAGACATGTTGCGCATGTACGTAATGGACCAACAAAAGCTTGGAAAGAATTCTTGCCACTGGTGGAATTCACTTATAGCAATAGTTACTAGAGCACCATTAAGATGGTGCCCTTCGAGTTTCTTTACGAGCGACCATGTCGGGCACCTTTGACTTGGGATCGGCTTGCAGATAGGATCCAGATGGGATCAGAAGCGATCCAAGAATTGGAAGATTAAATGAGAACTTTAAGACAAAGGATCAAGGAAGCACAAGATCAACAAAAGAGTTACAATGATGCATGTCGTGTTGACTGTAGTTACGTTGTGGCGATCGAGTATTTTTGTGGTTGAAACCGCATAAGAGTTCGAGCTAGTTTGGAAAAAGGGGGCTAAACTATATCCTAGGTTTGTGGGATCCTACGATATTTTGGAAGAGAGAGGCATGTGGACTGATGACTAGCCTTGCCTGATTCTTGAGGCATATGCATGATGTATTTCATGTCTCTGTTGAGACTTTATGATTAGTGATCCTTCACATGATTTGACTTGAGCACCTTGCGGGTGTCGGATGAGGGTGCGCTCACGGCTGAGCCAATCTGCATCTTGGATAATCACATTCGACAGCTATGGCGTCGAACAATAGATTAGGTCAAGGTCCAATGGGACAACTATAGTCCGCACTCGGCGACCTGGGAGGATGCATATGATATGCACTAGTAGTTTCCATTTTTGTTTGATAGATAGACTTATGATACTATGATACACTTATTCAACATTTTTACTATGAAACTTCGGGAAGAAGTTTAGACCAAGAGGGGGTGTATGTAACATCTCGCTCTGGTGCACTGAGAGAACTTATTCTTAGAGGACACTTGCTCGCAAGTGATCCAGATTATTATGCTATTAAAACATTTGATTTTGATTATGAGGCATTATGGGATGATGACATGTTGTTTGACCACTTGACATAGACAGGTGCTATTGACTCAGTTTTACTGAGTGTGCAGGATTATGGACCTCGAGGATGTAGCGACATCGATGGAACCCCTTGGAATCCAGATCGAGTCAGGGAGTGTACCATTGGGGTTTGATTGTATTACTGTGATATTAATGCATTTGATTAGAGGATATGATATGGATATGTTCTGACATGATTTGTTGATGATGCAGGCTGACGATAGCTTTCCAACCAGACTCACATGTGGAGTAAAGGTGTCACACACGACTACCAGAGATGTTGAGGGAGAGGTGTGGACAATAGCCCTGCCACAACCTACTAGCACTCCCACCGTGGCTCAAGCTGTAGCTTAATGATTACCTAATTTGAGAGGACCCACGATGTAGTGAGGGAAGACCGCGACAGTGGCTCACAATGATTTTAAGGGGCTCGCAGAAAGGCATGGGCCTTATTTCTTAGAGGCCCTTAGTCTCCCACAAGTTCACCTGGTGGAGTATTGACTCCAGGGGTTATTGATGTCTACCAAGTCAGTCAAGAGGCAAGTGGAACCCTTGGAGCACGTGGTGCATCCTAAAGGGCACGTTGCACATGGGAACAAAAGAGGCGAGTGGCACCCTTGGAGCACGTGGTGCATCCTGAAGGGCATGTCGCGCAAGGGAACAGATGAGGTGAGTGGCACCCTTGGAACACCTAGTGCGTCCTGAAGAGCACGTCGCGTTGTTGATTATAGAGGAATGAACCTAGATGGCCTTAGGACGAATAACGTGTTAAGTATTAAAAAAAAAAAAAAATTCCCTAATTAAATGTCACCCAATACAAAATTTAGGGTCTAAGTCTAAATTACGCTAGTGGTAAAATTTTGTCTATCTATAAAAATAAAAATAAAAATAATAATAATAATAAAAACAACTTAAATAATAATTATGTTCTTCGTTAAATCTTGTAACACGAAGGGAGTAATAAATTTAATTTATTCATAAAAAAAAATATGTTGAAATAAAATTTAAAAAGGGAATTAACTATTTTAATGTTTGTGATAATTTAAACTATATTAATTGAAAGATAAAGGGAAAAAGGGTTAAATTCCACACCTGCCTTTTTGAATTCTAATTAAAAGAGGAATGAGGGAAAATCTAAAATTTTAGGAAACTAGGAAAAGAGGTAAACTTAAAAAGGGAAAAAGGGGAACATAAGGGAAAAAGTGGAAGGTCAAACTTAATAAAGCATCTACCATTTAAGATCTTTCTGATTTAAACTGAACTAGCAATTTAATAAAAGGGAAAGTTATTAAAACCTGTAAGAGAATTTGGGGACACCTAGGAGTGATTCTAGGAGTAACCTTAGATGGGTAAGGGAAATAAAAATAATTAATTAATTAAAGAAGTCAATTTATGAAGGAATGAAGGGGATGGGTGACACTTGTACGGGGAGGAATTTTAGGAATTAAATTTAAAAACTTAATTAAACGAGATTTTAGGAAAGTAAAGAACCAAAAAAATCTATATAATGAAGGGAGGAGATAGAGGTTGGATCATCTTCTGTTTGCATAACGCTACGTTGCAGAAATATCTACTTGACTGACTTACTTGTGGAAGTTGGGATACCCATCTCGGTGAGGAGTGGTAGCTCGGCCTTGCGAGGCAAGCTGGAACTAGTCGAGATCTCCAGATAGTGAGTGTGTGGACCCTTTGCATCTCGTGGGGCTAAGGGGGAAGACGAGTACCCCTAGCATTGGCTGGGAGGTACCAGTGAACTCTTGACAGTCAGCGAGCGAGAGTTGCACGGAGCATGCAGATGTCACTCAGAGCGGGAAAACAGGCAACAATACTCTCTTTTCATTTTGTATAGTATATGTTGTAGGTTTTATGCTTGGATCTGCATGTTGATTAGGTAAGTAGATTGAATGTTTAGATTGATGACTGAAATTTTCTTAGCCTAGCTCGACGATTGTTGACTCCCATGGTCTTCATTTTCCGGCACGTCTTGACCACTTGGCTATGTTAAATGTGACCTTCGTGGTTGTTTAGCCTTAGTCCCTATCTCACCAGTCCTCGCCTGAGCAGTCTGCCAGGATCCTGATCTACGGTCGTCGCCTTAGCGTTAAACGACCTATGGATCTCAATGCCCTGCTTTTTTGTGCGAGGATGATGAAGCGAAGGATGAACCTGTAAGCCGTCTACCTCTGTTCTTCCCAGTCATATAACCCTGTGATTATTCCTAGTCAAGTAAGCCTTATGCCTTGTTGCGTCGATTACCTCTAAGGTGGTTTTCCTACTGCCACGAGCCTCTTTTTATTTTCTACGTTCAATCTCTGCATTTTAATGAAATGATCTCTACATTTTTAAATAAATGTCGTCGTCAATTTTAATGATTTTCCCAACAAATTTCTGTGTGGTGGTTATACTTTAGGTCTGTCCTTACTGTGAAAAATTTCACCTTCCGTTTTCACACCTTTGGCCAACGATTTTACCCTGACCCCCTTACTTGAATTGATTGGCTATTTCGAGGTATTTTGACTATGTTTTTATTTATTTATCCATGTTGTTGAGATGTAAATTTTTGCCTGCATTTATCCTCTGTAGATATTACCTTTAATGATGACCTTACCCTGCTATTCCACCCTCTATTATACCTTTATTGACTATGAATCTCCCTTTTAAATGGCTGTGATTTTCAAGATAAAACATAATGCCATCCTCTTGCTAAAACTCCACAAAATTCCTTTCTCCCTTGGACTGTGTTTGGTAGTTTCATGGTGGACAGTAAGTTTGACAGTGTTTTATGATAGAGTGATTGCTCATATCAATAAGAAATTTTTTCCTGCGGTCTTACCACAACAATTTAATTTATTTTAGGACGAATTTTAGCTCGCCTTTTTCCCACTCAACGACAAATTTTAAATCATTTGGTCTGCGTTGAACCTTTATTTACTCAGGGATTTTTTGAACTATGGCAGCATTTTAAAATTGATTGTGGTTCCCCTCTGCAACCTTACCTTGGCAACGATTTCCTTTGTAACTGTCTGCCCCTTTCGAGATAGAAATTTTACCACATTTCAGATAGAGAATACCTTATTTTAGATGGTGATTTTCCCTTTTCATTGACCATGTTCTTCCTGGAAAACGTGACTAAGACTGCATTGAAATTTTACTATTGTTGCCCTTGATACCCGGCGTTGGGCCTGTAGCCAAAAACAACCACTGCCATTTGTCAGGACGGAAATCGTTGCTTGATTCCTGCGATTTTCAGTTACTTGCATATCGCCTGCTTTCCATTTTAATGACGACATTCAAATTTTGGTCGTTTACCTTTTTACTGTCCAGGGCATAATTAAGTTCTAAAATTATGAATGTACCAAAAGGGATGAATGATACTACTCAGCCAAAAATGAAACTGTATATTTTTCTAGAATTCTTATATTTTATTTATTGATAATGATACATTGAAAAATAAAAATGTTAAATATGATTCAATGTAGTGTAGATTTATTTCTATCTAAACCATAGGCTATAATGATGTGATCATGATTATAAATGGAGATATGTGTTTAATCAAGTGTTCAATGGTTCTTAGCTTCAACTGAATAGGTTAGAGCACTATATTGTGG
>JASDQU010101284.1:34037-49643 GCA_032191745.1 Picea mariana | reverse complement strand
TCCTTAGCCACCCTTTGACTAGTTTAATCCCATGGGCATAGGCCTCTACCTATAAAACCAAAAGAATGATTTGTTGGAAAGGTTGGGTTATATATAGAAAATTAATATTTTTGTGCTAAAAACCTCCTACAACAATAAAATGATTTCCCAAAGATATTGTGAGGGAAGATAAAGTAGAGTGGTTAAAAAAAGGGGAACCCTAATTTAAAACAGATCAAAACACATGATTAGATTTATTGATATACCCAAAGGTATTATATGGTTTTCTAGTGGGTCCATAAATGCTAACTATTAATGTCCACAAAAATATTTGGATGTTTCCCCTTATATTCTACATGGGTTCCTATTGTTTTGAAATGAAACTATCTTATCCTTCCTCCTGATAACTATAGAATGGTGTTGAGGTGGGGAATTCAGTGCCTAGTCTCTTAGTGTGGATCTACCCTTTAAAAATGACCTATATATTTCAATGTTGAATAAATTTGGAAGTGTTTTTCTTAAAATGGGTTGTTTCATATGTGGAGAGGAGAGGCTACAATTGCACATAAACATAGGAAATACCTTATTCCTTATAGCGAGTGAAAAATACTTTAAAGATTGTTAATATGATTATTCAAGTAATAGCTAGTTAGACGGAGATGTGGATTAATATAGAATTGTCCATTTAGGTGGTAATAATATTAAAATTTGTAAGGAGAATAAAGACTAGATTGCAAACCTTACACTGGTAAATTAGATATGTAATTGATGTTAGTTGGATTTATAGATATCGCCTAACTAGAACTTAGGCTCGCTAAATTTGAGTCATAATTCATGTCAATTTCGATTGGTAACTCGTTGACTAATGGAAATTTAGACTGGTGATTTGATCTGTAATTAATGCCAATTTAACCCATAGATATTGACCTTCAACCTAGATTGTGGTTGGTTGTTGATGAAGTCATTTTTAGCTTGCGCTTTCCATTGAGGGTGTGGTTGTTCATTATAAATAATGTTTGTACTTGGTTTTGTAAACATTTAATGTGCTTGGTTTGCTCACTCTAAGGGTTCTAGTTACTTGTGTAATTAATTTTGGGTGTGTGGGGTTGCTAGGATGATTTTCCTTAGCTTAGTAGGCTTGGTCTGCTTGTGTCGGGAGGGATGTAGACACCTCCTTATTCCTTAGAATAGTCGCCAGCCCCGAGACCTTAAATGGTCAAAATCGATGGGAACCTGGGCTTGAGCGTTGCTTATGTGACTTGGAGGTCCTAGCCATTGCAGGGTAGGATGGGCGAGTAGTCATTCTTTTTCTTCATTGGTTGAATGTCGTACATTGCTTTCAGGTGCTTGATGTGCTTTTATGTTAGGTCGTTATGTTTATTGTGGCAAGATTTGTATTCTTGTGTTTGTCTTCATGTTGCAATGTTGAGTGTAATGTCATTATTACCTTCCTACACACAAAAAAATAAAAAATAAAAAATTAAGGGTGTTTGTTTTACCGGTTATACATCGTAGGAGTCGTACCGGTTGGGGATGTTACAGGTTTAATGTGTTGAGCTGAAAAATTTCCTAAGGAACCATGACTTCATGTATCTAGGTTTGGGTTGTAATGTGGAAATGTAAATGAATTTACTCAAGGGACGAAGTCTCAAAATGGAACTACGAGAAATGGGAACAATGACCAAATATTCTAAAACATGATTAATTATCGCACACCTTGCAGGACCCAAAGTACTCGCCTACGATCGATATTGATGGAACGTTGATGAACATATGCTATTATCCTCTCTCCTGCATCTCCTTTACTGATATCATCACTTTTGAAATCCACTGGTGATCAGGAGCATCATCATCAAAGCCCAAGTGGAAGACAACTCAGTGCACTAGTGTGCATTTTGAAGTGATTTTTGAATATTAAAGACGGCATGTCATGAAAATATCTTAAAAATATTGTAATTAAAGAACATCTTAAATGTTTAGGAACTGAACCATCGCATGAGATCGATGTGGAGTCTATTTTCCTTTAATGTAGTAGCTTGCAGTATAGATTTGAAGCGTTTTCTCTTAACTTTCTGTCTCAAACATTTATTGTAATAAATCCTTAGTAGTTGAAAGATTTTAATTTGATAGGATAACACTAAGGTAGTTGGAGGGAAAAGATCTATGTTGTCACAGGGGAATACCCAGGGTTCAACGCTACAACAACGCACCAACAAAACCCTAACTACCAACCCTTTTGGCAACACTTGCAAAGTAGATGAAGTCTCACCCGAGGTAGAGGCAGGGGTGGTTGCAGGACTCTAGTGTCTACAACCTTAGCTAGGACATAGATCTGTGACTGTAACACCTTAACAGGGAACTTAGAAGATATAGTTCAGCAATATCCAGTCTTAGTTTATAGCACAATTAAACCCTAATTACAGAGCATTGTAGTATTCAACCAGATCTACTATATTCAAGAACTAAGCACATCCACATAGGCCAGATCTAGTATTCATTCATACTATTAAGCACATAGCATTAATATATCTATCTACCATTTATCTGTATGGAATCACTTAGCAAGTAAACATATAAACACATCAATACATTGCACAAAGAAGAGAAACACAGCATGTACATGGTTCATCCCCACCCTAGGGCTACGTTTACCAACTCTTCATCTTCTTTATTAGCTTCTCTTAATATTCTTACATGCACAGAGCCTTAAGACGAGCTTCGCAGAGGACAGGATATCTGTGCACTCTATGCTATATCCTCCTTCCATGGGTTACAACACAAAGTCTCTTCACAATCTCTTACATTCACTTGCACTCAGCCTTGCAAGTTTCACATAGCATACACAGAGCTCTTACAGTCCTTCGATCACATAGATCGAACTTTAGCACTTAGAATCCCCCTTTTATCTCTTTCTTACATCGCCTAACTACTTTGTTTATACATTACAAAATCAGGCCTAAACATGGGTAAACCCATGCGTCGACATTCCCATACCCGTTACATAAGCCCAAAACCCAAAAATCCCTAAAAAGGGGCCGAGATCCTACGATCTCTGCTTCGTCTTGCACTCCGCCTTCGACAGCTTGCCAAAGTCCCAAAAATAGGTCAAACATGACCAAGGATCCTCAAAACTTGGTGAAGGTCCAACACTCTATGAGCTCGTTTTGTATAAATAAATGTATTGTATGCCCAAATGAGGTTGTTCAAGAGTATTGTAGCTAAGATTATTTTTGTTGAAATCTATTTGAAGATGAGAATTGCCGAGAGATGTTGAAGAGCATTGTATGAGCCCATATGCATATCATTTCAATGAACATAATAGAGAAGCATTGACCCACATGTTTGGTGTGCTTCTATTATGTTTATCTAAATGAATGAATGGTAGGCTTTCTGTTAATTGCAATTCTTTGTTATTACTTTTTCTTATGTTATGAATACATTTACATGGTTGAATGTATGAATCTATGAGATATTAGATAAGTTTCAATTGTTTCTCTTCTATGTGCCTATGAAAGGAGTGCATAGTGTACGCAAGGAGTGCGTTGACAGAGTCTATTTTGACTTGGAAGATTAGAAGAGATAACATGAAACTTTTGTTTGCAAGGAGTGCATAACTGTTTGCAAGGTGTGCGTGGACAAAGTCTATTTTGAATCAGAAGGCTCATAAGGGATAGCTTGAAAGTGTACGTAGGAGGAAACACACTCAAAGTCATATTGTTCAGGAGGAACAACTGAGTCATATAAGAACTATTGCAAGGAGTGCATAGTCGCCCATCAAGATTTAAGTTGAAGGAAGCATGTTGCAAGGTGTGCGCAGGGTTGATATTTGGATAAGTATTGAAGAATTCATTCTGAGAAGTTCAAAGTGTCGAGAAGGAACAAGCTCAGGAGAGATAACTTGGAGCTTTGTATGCGAGGAGTGCATATCGTTCACAAGGAGTGCGTTGACAAAGTATTTTGACTCAGAAGCTCTGGAGGAGTAACTTATGAGTATTTGTAGAAGGGTGTGAAGAACTATTGCAAGTTGTGCACAGTCGTCCACAAAGAAGTTAAGTTGTGGAGGAAGACTTGTTGCAAGGAGTGCATAGGGTCAATTTTGACTAAGTATCGAAGAAAACACTCTAAGGAGTTAGTAGTTTGAAGGAAGAATAAGCTCATAAGAGGTAGTGGGTGAGAATTCTTCAATAGGGAGGAGCCCCTTAAGATTATGTAAGTTAATGAGAAATATTTGTTCAGGAGGAAGTGGGATCATTACAGACTGTCATATCTAGGTGAGTTGCATGGAGGTTAGCCATGGATTCTTTTGGCACTTTGTAGTTCATAGGTTTGAAGTGTTTGAAGATCTGGAACTATCGAATTCCTCAACCCATGAAGTAATCCCAGTCATTGGTTGCAGCGAGGATACATGGCAGAAGATTGGAGAGTTCATGAGAAAGAACTCTTGAAGTTTTGTGTGGAGCAAGAGAAAAAATCCCTAAGTCATGAAGTAGTGAAGGATATTGCGGCCATCGATCTAAGGGGGACATGCATTGTCAGATCACGGGATCCAGAAGTGTGCATCCAAGAAAAAGGTAAAAATATAAATCCTAGTTGTATATTGTGTGGACACGTAGTGTCATCTCTGTCACTTCGGTGATAGAGTACTTTGGGGAAAAGGAGTGTTAAGACATTCCAAACTCCCGAACGCTGAAGTCCCGAAACATATCACAATCTTTTGTTTTTGGAGAGACGAGAAACGTAGATCTTGTCAGGTAAGGTCGCGGTTTAGAGCATGGAGAAAAATGTGTAAGCTACATTCAAAAGCACCAAATCACAAAGTTCCGAAGGGGGTTGGCCTGAGGTTATATCTCATGGTCATATTGAAGTAGAGCCTAGTGGAGGAGCTAGCACTCGCCACTCACTGTTACCAGTAGTTCTAGAGAACGGGGTTGCATGTGAATTGAACCTGCGTGGTAACAAATGGGGGCCTATGTAAATTAATTACAGGTTCTAGCGGAGGCATGAAGAGCTTATTTGACTTAGAAATTTGAATATGCTTGATCCAGAGGTCACGCAACCCCTGGGAGAGAAGGGGGGGGGGTTGCATCAAGTGGTATCAGACCAAAAGTTTTCTAGCAAACAACAGGCAAAGGTGAGAAGGTGAGAATAAATAGTCTTATACCATCAAGTGGTATCAGAGCCACAAAATTGATTTCTTTAAGAAAGAAGAGGCAGTCTGATAAAATCCATCGATATCAAGTACATCAAGTGGTAGTTGTGTAAAGGAGAAAGTTCAACACCATTATGCCTAAAAGATGTGCAGATCCACCTGTTGAAAATCGAGTTGTGGAGAGGGAGATGAGAGAAATTCACAGAAGGTTATATGCTATGGAGACAACACAAAGGAGAGAACCTGATGTTGGAGACATCAGTGATGCAGAAAGAGAAGAAGTGGAAGTTGAAGAAGCTGCAGGAGAAGACACTTGTAACATCCCAGTTCTAACCCTTATGAACTATAATGTATTATGTAAATATGACTTAGGCTGGTGAGCTAGTAAAGTTTAAAAGGGGGCCATAATGCCTAGGAAATGTAATAATTCATATACATTAATAAAATACACCACTGGCTGCAAGAAGACAAGGACAAAAGAGATAGGGACTATGATTACAAGAGAGGGAGGGCTTGAGGGGCTTATTCTTTTTATTATTATTTATTTACCCATAATTGATTTTTATGGAGAAATAGGGTTACAAAAGCTTCTTGGGAGGGAGGCCATGTGGCTCTTGTCTTCATGTGATTTCATCATCCCTTGGGGGTTGGTTTGGGTCTTCTTATTCATCTTCTTCGTCTTCTTCCCCTGGTTCATTTTGTTCCCCTATTCTTCTTCCTCTTCACTCACTACTTCTAGTTCATGTGCTCTTGGGTTGAGCATGCAAACGAATGGCAGGAAGAGGAGATCCATCGCTGAATGGATGTAATGATTTATTGATCATTCCATAAGGGAATGGATGCCTATGTGCATGAGCTTGATGGAAGTTTAGACAGAATTGTCCACAGTTGCAAGTCCTAAGAATCCCAATAGGGAGATTCTTAACCAGAAGCATTGGAGCCTTGGAAGGAGATGGAAAACCTGAGGGACTACATGGCAGAGAAGGGGGTCCATTCTCTGGGGGTTGTGCAGGCTGGGTAGAATAGATTTGGTGTACTTGTATTTTTGTGAGTGTTGAAAGGTCTGTGATAGCTTGAGTGTTGAGAGACCTATTATTTATGAGACTGATGACAGTTCAGATGGAACTGTCCACTGTTGAGAGCCCTTGTAGTTTCCAGTAGAGATATTTCCTTACTAGTAGCACTGGATCCCTGGAGAGAAATGGAACATCCTGAGGGACTGCATGGCAGAAAAAGATGCTCATTTATTGGGGTTGTGCACACTGAGGGGGAAAGAGAGATGTTAGTTAGGATTTCTTGTAAGGTTGGGAAACCTGAGATCTACTTAGCCAACTACTGTGTTTTTAGACTTTGACTAGGAGAAGTCCTTGTGGATTCATGGCCTTAGATCGGAGGTGATCTGTTGTTGATAGTAAATGAACAACAATGTCTATGGTTTGGAGGAATGTCCTTGGTTTGTAGCCAGTTGGTGAACATTTACTTGAAAAGATAAGTGCTCTCTGTGTTTTTTGTATAATGTTAGTCCACTGTGTATTTAATTATCTTTGAGATATGTATTTTTAATGTGCTTGAATGCTCATTATTTGTTGTGCATGGCACGTTTTTTATCTCTTTTATGATGTGGCATGGATCTTGTCTTATGCATGTGGTGTGCATGCTTCTAACATTGTTGAGAAGTCCTTTGTTTTCAAGATAAGATCAGATAACTCAGTCTTGGGACTGCAACGTGCCCCGCCTGCTGGTGGTTGGGTGTGTTGCAGCCTGTCTTAGTGGCATAGCCCTGCCTGTGGGTTGTTGGGTATGTTACAGATTGGTATTAGATCTTCTAGTTGAAACATCAGGCTAGTATGGGTCAGCTCTGTTGGTTAGAGTCTCGTGGTTGAGATCAAATTCTCACTGTTAAGTTGAAAAGATCAAGAGTAATGGTGTTGCGAAATATATGCAGGAGCTAGAACGTCAGAGATGCTTTGTATGGACCGAAGGATCATGACCATCCCTTTCAAATTCAGGAGCAATCGCCACTGTGGGATCAAGAGAGATCCAGGATAGTTGGATCAGAGGGCAGGTGAACAAGGGTCATTCGATGAAGGCGAAGAAAAAAGTTGAGCAGATTTAAGTGTCATTCGTTCGACCTGTATGCGAATGAATGTGAGTTGTAGATATCGTGGAGGTTCAAAGGATAGACACTATGAGAGAAAGTGAAGGCAAAAAGTTTGAAACTCCTGAAGCCTAAAGAGCTGAAGTGATTCACAACCATTGATTTGTGAGAGACACGTGTCGAAGAATCATTGACTTTGGGTGAAAGCACTCTGGGAGAAATTGAAGATGGAGAGTTTGAAAATCCCAAATCCCGAAGATCCGAAGCAATTCATAGCCATTGATCTGAGGGAGGGCATGCATCGACAGATTATGAAATCTGGGTGAAAGTGTTCTGGGAGGAAGCAAGCAGGGGAAGTTGAGACTTCCAAAGGCCGAAGTACCGAAGTGGATTAGAGTCATTGTTTTGAGGTGGACACATGGAGCCTGATCTAGAAATTCATGTACAAAGTACTCTGGGGGAATACGAAGTTTGAAAGTGCCAAACTCTCAAAGCGTGGAGTTCCAAAGTGGATCTCGATCATTGATCGTGAATGAGGATGAGGACCGTTAATCTAGTCCTGGCTAAAGGTTCAGAAGTTGTGAAATGCCCAAGAGGGTAAGCCATGGGTCACAAGCGAGGAAGGAGATAGCGTCTGTTAGTGTGAGATAGGAACAGGGCGCTAAGGAAGAAGGACTAGCGAATAGCCATCAATCTGTGAATGGAAAATCGATGGTGGGGAGGTATTGCGAGGATCAAGAAGAAAATTAATGTTTCTGCAATTTTTGATCCCACAATCGCTCATGATCATTGATATTTCTAGATCAATAGACCAATGGTAGATATCGATCCCACTACATACGATAATATTCACTTTGTGAAGATCGAAAAGGAAATTAAACAGTGAATGAGTTGAGTCTCCGCAATCACTCATGGTCGTCGATCCAAGCAAGGGACATGTGTTGGAAGATTGGCTAGTTCATAAGTTCGGTGTTTGGGATAAATGGAGTGTGTTGATGCACAAAATCCTAGAGTCCCAAAGTCCAGAGTTCATCTAGATCGTTCATCAAAAGGGACACGTGTTGACAGATTGGTTAGTTTGAGAATTCAAAGCTCGGGAGAATTGGATTGTGCTAGTGTGGAAACTCCTGAAACCCAAAGTTTTGAAGCTCGAAAGAGCTGAAGTGGTGAGACATGATGACATCAACTAGAGGTGATGTGGACCCTGGAAGGTTAAGCAATTCAAAAATTTGAAGTTCAGTAGATTGAGGAATCCAAGCATAAAATCCTTCGAAGCCGAAAATTCTGAAGTGACGTGGCTTGCAAATGTCACTCGGGATGACGTGGACACATGGGATGTGTGCCATGTGTCAATGATTTTTGAACCTGTGGAATATTGAAATGTCAGTTAGAACATGACACGTTTCACTCACCTGATTGGGCCATGTGTCCACTTCTAGTATTTTTCCACATGGCGATAGATCATGCAATCTAGAGATGGGGCACTCCGGAGTAAAAATAATTGACAGTTTGCGTTGGTTCGAGAACTCCTAAAGGCTCGAAGGCCAGAGTACATATCGATCATTGATCCCAGAAGATACGCGATAGTATATCTCATAGTCTAGAGACTTGGTAGTTTAGGGGTTTCCAAGTTTCTACCAGTGAAATGTGTCGATTTCTGAAGTCGTGAAGGCATGCAAGTCGTCGATCTAATTGTTGATATTATGGTAGTTACGGGAGTTATTTACCTCCACGTGTAAACCTGATGAGAATAAAATATTTCAGGAAGAAAGAAGAAACCCTAATTAATTTGTTAATAACCCTAGAAGACAAGTCGTCTCAAGAGAATGACTTGTATTAGGTTATTAGCCTCAAAGAGAAGAAGTCGACTAAAGGAAATATTATATACTAAAGAATTAGTACCCATAATGAGAAGTCGGCCTAGGAAGTCTTCCAGAATTAGTATAAATACAGGAGGCCAGTCTTCATTCTAGCCAATATTCTCAGAACTGCAGAACCAACACTTGTGCGCATTGCAGTTGGCCAGTTTGTGCACATGTTTGGAGGAGAGTTGTCATTGCGGCTACTATAGATAGCATATTTCCATTTTGGACTCTCTGATCATCTATTTTTACTCTTGTTTGGTGCATTATCCTTGGAGAGAGGTGTGTTATGTTGTTTGGCTATCTGACCTAGGGTCTGGATCCAAAATGATTCCCTGTCATGGTTAGGGTGCTCAGGGGTGGCTTCGGCCTATGGTTGGGTGACAATAGTGATATTGTATATGGTTAAAYRAKCACATCCATTATATTCTAAAAGGTTGTGGGCCCACACCTCCTTCATTCAGTCTAACCACTGGAAGGGAGCATAGACATAAGGATACTAAGCTCCTTGAAGAAATGTCACTAGGGTTTCTAGCAAGAGCAGTTACCAAAGCATTGTCGCTAGGGTTACTAGCAGGTGCAGTTGCAGAAACCCTAATCCTTTCATTGAGGCACCTTAAGTGAAGGGATTGACCTAATTTCTGGATAGACTAGTGTGCCCTGCCTAGCACATCTCCTGGTACTCTTAGCAAGCTAAGACATCAAGTTTGATATTTTGGTCAAATCTAGGATTGACCAATTCAAAGCAGCCATGAATTACTCTATGAAGTCAGAGAACAAGTTAGAAGGGGCTTCTAACTTCATAGCATGGAATACAAGGATTGATCTCATCCTTGCCAAGAATAAAGCATTGGATATCGTGAAAGGAAATATTGTGGAACCAAAGTTTGAAGAAGGAAAAGAGAAGGAACCGCAGAACGTTGTAGTTATGTGGAAGTTCAAAGACAATGACATCAATTCCATGAGTATCATAGTGGATTCTATAAAATACCACTTGATACCCTACATCTCCCATCTTGATTCATCTAAGAAGATGTACGATGCCCTAATAAATCTCTTCTCAGTCAGAAACATTGGACAAGTAATGAGTCTGAAGAATGAGTTCTGTGACATGAATATGACTGCTGATGACATCATGACATCATACTTTGTGATAATCTCTCAGTTAAGAGATCAACTACAAGCTATTGAAGTGATCATTTCAGAGAAGGAATTGGTAAACATAGTACTCAATGGTCTTCCCAGGACATGGGATGCATTTTCCAAAAGCATGAACACAAGGAAGGAGTATCCTACATTTGAAGAACTTTGGACTTCCTGTGCACAAGAAGAATCAAGGATCAGTGAAAAAGAGAGACCCCAAAAGAAGTATTATGATCAAGCCTTCACAACAAGTTTCAAGGATTTCAGGAATAAAAATAATTTTGGCTCTAAGAAGAAACCAAATCAAGAGAAAGATATGTCAAGAATACAATGCTTCAATTGTCGAAAGTATGGTCACTACAAGAATCATTTTCCCGAGTTAAAGAAAAGTAAGGAAACACATGAAGCATTAGTTGCCAAAGAAAGGGAACCCTCAAAGAAAACCAAGCAGGACAAAACAAACTTCTTCTTCTAAGACAAGGTAACAATACTCTTCATAGTTCTTGTATATACCATGTTTTCTATACATATCTTGCATATCTATTTCCTAGAAGATAATATGTTCCAAGAGAAAATATACCTATGGAAGAACAACAAGATAATAATTTCTATCACTATGACTACAAGTCAAACAATACACATGAAAGGATGAATTACATCAACAATCCCTTGTAAAAATTCATGTGGAAGTTATTACATAAGTAACAACTCCAAGATAAGCTGAAATCAGAATCAATCTTGAAGAAACCTAGAAGAAGTAAAGACATAAATAAGCTACAAATCAAGAGGAAATTGGAGAAAGACTTATGACACTTTGCAAAAGGCAATAAGGATGTAGATGAAAGCGTGGACTCTGTTAGATGGAGGAAGCCGATTATATATTTCCAAAAGAAGAGCATGCATTCATACATGAAGAAAGGATTAGGAGGGAGCTAATCCTATGATCCATTGAAGATGATGGAGTATATATCCATGGTAGAAACCATGAAAAGCAGTACATGTTCAATTTTACATTAGAAGAAGCCTTCTTCAAAAAGAAGCCTTAAAGTATTCTTGGTTGTCCATCCATATCCATGATGCTATGATGAAAGAAATAAGTGGAATCTTTAGGGCATGGAATGTATAGAAAACTCCATGGGCCCAAGAGATAAAGAGAAACATGAAGAAGAACATGATGATTCCAAGAAAGAAAGAAAAGACAAAACAACCAGTCATTGTATCAAGAATCACAAGACTACCAGCATGATATGAACTCACTAAAAGCAATCAAGCAGTGGAACTGAAATTTGTAATGAAGAATAGTGTATGGAAGACTTATGAATGAAATCATTACGAGATCCGGAACTAGAGGTTCTCCCATATGGAGGGAGAAGAATATGATGATTGTTTGTTCCAGTAAACCAGACATACCTTTACATGAGCCATTATATCTCCTGCTATATCCATGTGTTGGAGTTTACATCAGAAAAATGTAAGGACTGTTCTCCTTAATAGAGTAATCAAATAAAGAAGTGTATAGCAACCTCAAGTTTTTGAGGTATACCAAAAGGCGACCCTTATATGTAGATGAAAGAAGACAACTTGGTAAAGAACCTCCAATGCACAACAGAAGTATGGTGAAAACCTTCTATAACAGAGATATTGTATCAAAATGGTTACTTATAAGCTCAAGATGACGGATTTCTAACCCATGAAAAACCCTCATGATGGACGAAGAAGTACCACTTGGATATGTTCCAGTTTGACCCTTTCCACGATGTTATGAGCTAGCAGGAAAAAAAAGATGAATCCAACAATGATATACTATAATGATCAGAGCTATATGAAATTGTCAAAGAAAAACCAGTGTTCTAGAAAGATCGAAGTACATTTGAGATTAAGAATTACATTCTCCATGATGAGGTCTAGCAAAGAGAAGTGGTTCTCCAATATATATCTCCATAGATGAGAAGATAAGCAAATATTTTGGTAAAAGCCTTTGTTCAAAATGAAAGAGTTTGCGTACTTAAGAAATAGCTGGAGCTCATGAAGGCGACTTCCTTATTGAAAAAGGAAGAGATGAATCCCAGGTTGGGAGGGAGCATTGATATGTTATTCATTTATGGACAATCATTTTTCAAGTTCGAAAAATGGTCTAGGATGAGTAGTTCCTTTTCAGTTTGGAAAGTGGTTTGATATTTCCAACGGACAGGCATTTTCCAGTTCGGAAAATGCTCCAGATCGAATGGTCATTTTTGTAATAAAAATGGTATGATGGATTGTTGATGTACCATAAAAAATGATTCCCCTTGTGGTTAACACGGGGAATGGTCTAGGATAGTCTCTCTTATTGATGGTCACTCTTAGTAGTGGTCAAGAAGACTGGTCCACCTCACCGGACAGTCATTATTTCAAATCTCACAGTTTTGAGCAATTTCGAAGAATGGTCTATTTTGGAGGTTGGTGCAGGACATTCATTTCCTTAGTAAATGGTCTGAACATTGATTCCCTAGGGCAGATTCATTCTCTCCAGGTTTCACTTCTTTTAGTGCCATAGGACTGGCCCAGATAGGTGAATAGTCTAGGTTCAACAATCAGGGACACGAATTCCCTAGGGTAGATTCATTCTCTCTAGGTTGCACTTTGTTTAGTGTCAGAGGAATGGCCCAGATAGGTGAATGGTCCAGGTTCAAAAATCAGGACAATTATTATTCCTTTCTTGAGAATAATATTCCAGATAGCTAATCATTGATGTCTTACCCTCTAAGGTCAGATGCTCTTCCATATCTCACAAATGTGAGTGGAAGAATGGACCAGATGATTCAGTTTATATCATAACAATGTTTTTTGTGCAGGTTGATGATATTATCATTATGAAGATTGTATGTCTCTGGACAATAGATGTATACTACTGTGGTGGATGTGTTCCACTGATTATGACTATATGTCATTGATCAAGTATCTGTGGTCTACTTGGTGTGGCAGTGTACCACTAAATTGTAGTTGTGTACTAATATGGATAGACACAATTGTGTTCTATCAAATGACATTGTTCCAATTTCCATGAAAACTATCAGTAGTGTTGGAAATGATTATCAGCTAGATGGATGATCAATGGACAGATATTCCCCAGATGGAAAATAGTCCAAGACATTTATTCTTCTTGGACATATGTCTGGATTAGAATAATGGCTCTTATGTCACTTTGTGGAGTGAGTGACTTATACAGCATCATGTCTGATTACTCAAATGGAGTATGGTTTCGAGAGATGATGCAGTTGATGACACTGATAGTGATGATGGTGCTCATGATCTAATCATGAGTTATCCTATATGACTATGATGATGCTACTGGGTAAATGGTATGTTTGTGCTAAAGACCATTACCTTCAATACATCCATATCTAGGAGGGAGTGTTGATATTATGGTAGTTGCAGGAGGTATTTACCTCCACGTGTAAACCTAACGAGAACAAAATATTATGGGAAGTAGGAAGAAACCCTAATTAATCGGTTAATAACCCTAGAAGACAAGTTGGCTCAAGAGAATGACTTGTATTAGGTTATTAGCCTCCAAGAGAAGAAGTCATCTAAAGGAAATACTATATACTAAAGAATTAGTACCTAGAATGAGAATTCGACCCATACAGTCTACTAGAATTAGTATAAATATAGGAGGCCAGTATTCATTCTGGACAGTATTCTCAGAACTGCAGAAGCAATACTTGTGTGCACTGTAATTGGATAGTCTGTGTGCAAGTTTGGAGGAGATTTGTAGTTGCAGTTGTTCCATCTAACATATTTCAATTTTGGACTCTCTCTTGGTTATGGTTTGGACTCTCTGATCATCTCTTGTTACTCTTGTTTGGTGTGCTATCCTTGGAGAGAGGTGCGCTATCTTGTTTGTCTATCTAGCCTAGGGTTTTCTTCCAGAATGATTCTCTGTCAATTTTAAGGTTCTCAGGGGTGGCTTCGACCTATGGTTGGGTAAAAATAGTGATGTTGTCTATGGTTAAATGAGAACATCCATTATATTCTAAAACTAATATCACTTCGATACCTTTCTCAACCGTTAGATCAAGCAGTGGAAAGATGGCATAATCACTTCAACAAATATCACTCTGGGGAGTTGAGTGACTTGATATTTGAAATGTCTTGGAGTCCCGGAGTAGAAAATTCACATGGTCCATTGATCTAATACCCTCCGGGAGTTCTTGTGATCGTTGGATACAATAGAGGGAGCATAGGTAAATACTTCGGAGGATTTCCACTACGGGGAAGTGGAGGACTCGGGAATGGAAATATCTCGAAGCTCCAAAGTGTCGAATTTTCAAATTGGTTGAGCGCCGTCTATCTCAAAACCTGATTAAGTTGTATCCGTTGATCTCGTTGAAGCCTCAAGATGAGGGCAGGACTATCCATTTGGCAGAAGATTAAATCTTGACTGTCCGTTTTTTCTAGTGGAGTTATTAAAGGCTTCAATGAAGTGAAACTTCGAGGGAAAACAAAAGTTGACAGGGGAAAAAAGTCGAAGGCCGAAGTCCGAAGGACTTGGTCCCATCGCTGGTCTCATGTTAAGGTAAAAAGTGTCTGGAAGTAAACCAACCCTCGGCCTTGGTGTTCGTGCAAGCTCCTATGTAGAAAAACACAGAGCGGGGTGGTAAAGGGTGATTAAGCTCACAATTTTGAGTCGTGGTCACATGAAACTTGGTTTGAAGGAAGTGCCTTTGCAGTTTTCAATTTTCTGTATCAGCTCAGAGAGTTGAAAGTGGTTTTTCGGGGATCCCTAACTTTCATCTCTGATATCTGATTGGGGTAAGAGTACAGTCGTTGGAAAGATTATTCAAAGGATTTAGAGGAAAATAACATGAATATGTTATAGTATGAATATTGATATAAGTTTTCTTCATGAATTAAACAGAAAAGGTTTGTCAGGATTAGACGTATAACCAGATCAATTCAAGAACAAGATCAGATATTAGAGTCATGGAAGCATGACAAAGCTTACATAAGTTGGATAAGGTACTACAAAAGAAACAATCCTCACATAGGATATGAAGCTAGTAGACGAATAATGTCATTAATGGGCATAGAAAGGAAAAGTAAGGCTCCATAGACTTGAAGGTGGAGATGTGTAGACAGTTGCAAGCTTGATGTGGAAGAAAACAAAGAGCTTAAGAGGTGGTGTGTGAATAATATCTATGTGTCAAGCATAGGAGTTCCAAGGAAGGATTTGTTAAATATGACTTATCTACCTGTATAAATGTACTTAGTGAAAGAAATCCACTTATGATATCAGAGTTCATAGTGGAAGAAGGATGCCAATGTAGAGAAATTGGAATGCTCTCTCACTTGAAAAGTGGCACTCAATGAAAATGGATTTCCATTAGGGAATG
>JASDQU010101284.1:0-21111 GCA_032191745.1 Picea mariana | reverse complement strand
CTAGTGGTATGCATTCAATAATATAATCATGTGATTTGATAAAATAACTCTGGCTAAGGAAATTCTTACCTAAATTTCCTTTCAACAATTATGCAAACAGAGTAATACAAACTCATATCTGCATGACTGCCATTAAAGTTTTTTATACTACCTGAAACTCTGATAGCAGTAGAAGATTTCATGCTTCTTTTATCAAACTTATAACCAACACTTCAACTCTCTATTGATTCACTCCTTATGCAACAATATCATCAACAACACTTGAAAACATGCAAGCATTCTTCCCTCTGGTTGACCCAACAAGCCATAACATACTTACTTCCACAGAAACTGCAGCAACTTCTTTCTCCCTATAAATTTTTTTCTTTTTGATCTCAGAAGTATTCAACTCTTCCTAGATTCCTGAATCTTCTTGTTCTCTCATTGTAGTCACTGTACATGACTATTTTTATCCTGAGAAATTTCTAGCCAAATCACTCTTGGCTTCCTTTGCATTTATAGTCCCAAACTATGCTGATATTAACCTTCAACTTTCGTAAATTTCTTGGGTCCAACTAACCCAATCTCGTACTTGGATGAATCAAATTCCACACCAAGCTATTTTATAGACTCTGGATTCTTCAACCTCTAGTTACTCATTAGGACTGAATTTCTTTAGCCCCTTCTCAATGGAATACTTTAGTACTTGAGGTTTTCTTGTACTCTCTGCTTCTCTTTTGTTAGCTGCATAGAATTAACTGAAAGTCCTTCTTTCACCTTACCATCATAGACTCAAGTGATACCTCCAAACTATTGGGTTTTCACTCATGGATATATGGTTATTGATTGTTATATAATGAGTATGTCTCCTGAATTAACCTGGTTATGATCCCATAACGAATAATAACATAATATGCAACTAACATTTTATCTAAGTGCATTCTAGCATCAACAACACTTACACACTCCATGCCTTCAACCATTACATATCAATTTAAATACTGAAAATTAACTGAGGGAATCCTTACCTCTATCCCCTTCAACATGTATGCATCAACAAAAACTAAATGCATACCTGCCTACTTGTTTTTGTCTGACCAACTGATATTTGTAGAAGATCACAAATTCTCCCTTCATCATTTTGATCACCATTCCTGCTATCCTCATGGGTCTTCACCTCGATGGAAATAATAAGCAACAACAACATCTGCATATTTAACCCTGCTGTATCATTTTTCCTGAATACATAATCCATCCTTTAGTCATATACAAACATTATTTCATAATAACAGACTATTCTAATTTCACAAACAAGTTATATGCATATCCAAGCATGTACATATGCAAAACTACAAATCCATATTGATGCAGACCCCCCTTGCTCTCCACAGGGTTGCACGACCTCTCGATATAGGATCTTTCTTCCTTCTTAGTCAGATTGATCCTTCGGGCTCCTTATCGAACCCAAAACAATTATACACCGACCCCCTTTTTTCCTAAGGCATAGGTCCTGTGATACCCTCAACCTTTGTTTGCGCACTTCTGAAACGTCAAGTTTTATACGCTAACTCCTTTTTCATTAGCACCTTCCTTCATATGGCCCTGGGTTGTGACCTTACAGAAAAAATATGTGATTGCAGGTATGGGAAAGAGTGGTTTTAGACCAACCCACTTTTCTCTCCGTAATTCACCTCTAGCTACCATGCATAACTTTGTTAAAAACGTGGTAAAAATTGCAGCCTGCTCTCAGATTTTTAACATCCGAGAAAGTTTTGGCCCCGCAATCCAACTCGTCTGTCGATCTCTCACTTTTGGTGATGATCCGTGATCAATGAATGCTAGCTATCCTCCTTTCCTATCTTTCACGTGCCTTCCCAGACCTCCATGATCTGTCAAGACATAACTCTCTTCCAAACCAATGACTATGATTGATTCCAGCTTTCCGGACTTCATTAGTTTCAACTCTCAACTCTCGCTTCCTCCTCAGTAGATATCTTCCAAAGTGGAAGATCTGCTGACACCTGTCACTACAGATCTACGACCACAATTTCCTCTACGAATCTGGACTTTGGGAGTTTCAGTTTTCAAAATCTCATTTATTTCGAAGTGATCTCTCCGAAATGGAAGATTGTCTGCCACACATCCTCCTAATCAATGACTCTGCTCCTACTTTGGGACTTTAGTCTCCTGAACAATATCATCGATCCTTCAACTCCCTTCTCAATCAACAAATGAAATCTTCCTTGGGACTTCAGAATTTTCCCCTTCTTCCTTCCTTCGAAGCTCTAGATCTGGCGCTGCGTGTCCACCACATCATTGGCTCTCATCCGCTTCGGAACTTCGGGGTTTGACAGTCTCAATTCTCAACTGAGACCCCAGTGCAATTCACCCAGAGATGCCGATCTATCAACACGTACTCCTCATTGAGATCAACTCCCAAGACCTACTTCGGGTATTTACCTGGAGTCCACAGACTTACGCCATCTGTTCTATGGATCCAATGGATGACGTTTACTTCGGGTCTTCAGAGTTCTCAAACCTCAATTTTCTCCTTCCTTCGAAGTGTGCGGATTTTGTCCACGTGTCCGCTTGAATCAGACGGTTGAAACTTACTTAGACTCCTTGTGTTTCAGAAGTTTCAAACTTCTGTACGCTCGTTCCTCCCAGAGCACCTTCACTCAAAACTAATGGATTTTTTCCACGTGTCCTTTCAGGCGATGGACGATCCCAAATCACTTTGGGACTTCCAAACTTTAACAAGTCCACTCTCCCCTTTTCCTTGGATCCTCCTTAGAGGTGACCTTGGGCAGTGACCTCATGAAAACATGAAATTGTAGGCATGCTCAAAGGTGGTTTGAGACCAAACTAATTTTATTCCCACAATTCACCTTGAGCCTACACGCATCCTTTCTCCAAAACTGTGGTTTGGATTGCGGACCACCCTCGCCTTCATAAAGATCGAGCACCTTCTATCCTCGTAATGCGAGGTGACCATCGATATCATGATCTTGACGATGCTTCTAAATAGACGACTGAGATCCACCTCCAACAAGTTCATATCTCTTCTGACTTAGAATATTTTATAAGTATTCAAAGGCTTCAACCTTTGCTCCTCCCTCGAGTCCATCTATCGGGTCTCGTCTTCGCTCACGTAAGTGTTATCTCTTTTGAGCTTTAGGAATTAGAATGAGTTCGTCTCCCACACGCTCCTTGTGTTATCTCTTCTAAGATTTTCGATTTACTCATTCTACTAAGGGTCTCGACCCTTCTGTTTCCTTTCAAAGGAAAAATTTGTGCCCTCCTTGCAAGCTTCTGCTCAAAGCACACCTTGTTGAGCATTTTCTACAAAGTGTTTAACAAATCTGTAAGTATCTTCCTCTGATACTCTTCTCCCTGAACTCAAAAAATATTTCTCTCTGTGCACACTTGCACTCACTCGATTCCCACCTGGAAGATCCCTACAGAGTTCTCAGTGACTCTATCTCTCTTTGAACTCAACATAGAGTTCTTCCTATGCACTCCTTGCACTTCTGCTAATGAAGGTTCAATGATATCTCTCCTGAGCTTCTTTGAGTTTTACTTACCTCTACCAATGCACTTCTTGTGGACAATGTGAATTCCTTGCACTCAAAAACTCAAAGAAGATAAACAATTGAAACTTATTCGTTACTTCACCAGTTCACATATTACTCTTCATTCCAACACCACTTTTGTCGTGGTTTTACAATACCGTTACTCCTCTTGAGCTTCTTAACATGACCAAGGTAACCTCTTGGCACTCAGGAATGTTCTGAGGTTCGAAATTGGTTCCTCTTAACACAATTTCCACCTGAAAATTTGGTTTGAATGACCACTTATCTAGCCCATCCAAGTTCGACGTTAAAACCTTGGCTCTGAATTCGAATTTTATCTACTTCGACAACAATTCTTTTGAAACTTTTTCTTCATTTTCTACTAACATGGCCCATCTAGGCTTAATGTTGTAACCATTCTCTAATACCATATTTTAACATCCTCGACCACCAACAGGTCGGGCAATTCCACTACTCCTGCATCTCTACTTCTCTATTCAGATCTGTGACAACTTTAACCTTAAACTACCAGGCTATGTCACACAGAGATACTTGCAGAAAAACATACACATCCATATAAACATAGAATGGCTATTCTACATAGATATAACATAATAATGTGGAAATAATAGTAAGCCTACACATGCAGCATATACAACATATACAGACAATCTTCATCAATTACAACATATGTTCCATTACACAACATGTAAATAAACATAAAAGTGGTACTTATATTTTATTATAAGACCACCAACTATGTTCAGACCTTCCACAAACCTCCAAGCCATAGACCACACTTATCATCACGCTCAGTAGTGGGTCACCCCCAAGTTGGGACTAAGATCCACCCAGGGCAAGGGAATCCTAGACTAGACTAACGTTACGGGAAACTGCACAAAGAAACTGGAAGGATTCTCTCCAGGATCCTTCTTATGCCCATTACTCACAGACTCTCATTCCCCACATGCTTGTTCCACCCGAGAGTATACATATTCACAAGCACAGTCCATTAGTTATTCACCTCCCTCTCTGGGTCTCAGAAACAGCCTGGATTAGTAATTGTTAGAGCTTTGTAGCTAGTGCTGGACTCTCTCTAGGAGAAAACCACTTCCCAGTAAACTCTCTCACTTGGAGAGAGCTTCTCATAGGCTTGGCAACTTGCCTCTTCTACCATGGTCCGGACAACCCACTTCTTCATCACACTCCTTGAATTAGCTCCAGCCAAGTGAGGACAATAACAACGGTTCAACACTCATTCGCATAGGGACGACAGTAGCAACAACAAATGGGCATGGCACCGTAGGCGGTAACAACCCACACTAAAACACGACACAACTAAGGCGATTACTCAGGTGTTGGTTTCCTCAGAAGACACAGAATGGCTCACGACGTATTGGTTTCAGGATGTGTGACTATGCATAGGTCGATCAGGTTAGACAACAGATCATTCCACGAGTTTTTCCCACTGGTTTTCAAGATGCATGACCAAAGAACAAAACACAGAGGTCGATTCTCCTGGTTTCAGGTTTCGAATGTGGATAAAAGAATGTATAGGATGAACCGCTAACTTAGAAGGAGGATGGAATAATGACTCATGGGTTACTTGTTCTAGGGTCCCTGGTGGATGCCCTCATTCATGATTAGACATTGGATAGAGAATCGCCAGACTCCACAGAACCAACCCCCAACACAGTTCAACTCATCATCTTTTAAAGCATGCACCCAGGTCGACACTTGTTGTTAAGGTCCTAACCTGCACATAGGTAGAAAAATATATTCAGATGTAATAAAGGTCAATATTAATAAAGCCTTGCAATAAAATAGAATAAGTCGAATGTAAGAAGACCTAATAGAAGCTTCTGCTTCTAGAAGGATCTTCCTCTAGATGCTTCTTTTGATAGACATATTTAGTATAAATAGGAGTCGAGGGTATGAGAACCCTATCTTCGAGATTATTGTAATAGAGCTCTACTCGACTAGAGGTTTCCCCCTCGAAGAGGCCCGTGAACATTGCTCTCAGAATCAAAGTGATATTCTATTGTTATTCTTATATCATTTTAGTGTTATTGTGGTGATTATTCTAGTTATATTGTTGTTATTATGCCATTTCTAGCATTTTATTTCTATTCTGAATACTTTTTATATCTGGTATATTACAAGTGGTATCAGAGCACTTTCCTTGGTAGAAATTGTGGGTAAATTTTTTCCAGGGTAGAGACGTATTACGACGTCTTTAAGCCACATAGATCTGTCGTTATGCGCATAAACAAGTGGTTGAGGGATTCATACACATAGGAAATACAAGTGGTTCTTAAGCGCACATCCGTTGGCCACCCTTGTAACCCCTGTTGGTACCCCTTCAAGTGGTAGCACATCATACAACATCTTTGTATGGATCAACCTAGAGTTCCTACCCTATTTAGATAAACCGATCGGCTGCCTCATTGCTATAATGCCACCGAGAACAGCACTCGGGAAGATCCTCTCTAGTACCTAGGTAGTCGGGTAGTACAGATAAGAGTAAGGTCTATCCTCCTTAGTTAGTGCCCTAAGATATTTGGCTGAGTACTACTGTTGGACCCTGCACGTATATCAGAGAGCTATAGCACAAGGCAAACCCTTGTCTATAGAACCCTTGAATAACTAACCCTTGGGGACCGAAACATAAAAAAATTAAAACATACAAGGTCTATTGTCATGAAACTACATTTGAGTTTCCAAGTAAATACATATTTCTTTATGGCTAAGCATTTGGGCATTTCCTCTCTGCAGTATTCTTCAGACCAGAGTATAACTCCGCAGGTGTAAAAAAAAAAATGGAATTTTTTTCACCATTATTTGAGACCTATTCCATTGGATTCATCTCTTCACCCTTATCACTTTCATCCATATCATTTTTCAGCAAAACATTTTGACCCCGCCCCCCCCTTTTCCATTCCCCCATCCTCATGGCCCATACCCGTAGCCAAGACTTGGAAGCTTGCTTCAACACCTTGCAATATGGCTTCATCAAGACCCAACAAGAAGTAAAACAACTCAGTGCCAATGTTGTCGCCATCAATACGACCATGCAGTCCTCAATGGAGGAAATCAAACAAGACTTCACCACCCAGCATGAATCTATCTTTTCGGCACTCTGCACCAAACTGCATATCCTTACAGATAACCCTTCCTCTTCCTCACCTCCACATACTGAAGGTGACCATTCCTCTCATTCCCATAACTTTTAGAAACATCACTTTCAACATGAACTACACCTTTCGCAGGTGGATATGACCAAATTTGATGGCTCGAACCCCACTAGTTGGGTAACCCAAATGGAACATTATTTCTCTTTATATGACATTACAGATGACTTGGCCAAACTATGGTATGGTGTTCTCCATCTAGATCAAGAACGTTGGCAATGGTGGCAATGGAGAAAAACATCTCATCAAGGGTATATTACTTGGACACACTTTGTGGTAGAGCTTTATGAACGCTTTGACACTGACACCAACCATTTAGGTTGTTTGAAAAAGTTGAAAGAATCAGGAACAGTGTAAGACTTTATAGTTGTCTTTGAGTGCCTGGATGTTCGGACAGAGGGAATGTCTGATGCCTTTTTCCGAGAATGTTTTATCAGTGGCCACAAGGATGAGATTCAGGCCCATGTCCTCATGGCTCGGCCTCACAGTTGGGTGGAGGCTACTAAAAGAGATAAATAAGCACAACATGTTGTATCTTCTCAAAACCGGAGACCCTCCTTTATCCCTCACCCTAAACCAGTAAATCCCACTACTCTCTCTGCTCCACTAAAGATCCAAAAATTGACCAGGGCTAAAATGGCTGAATGCCAACTCAAAGGCCTTTGTTATAATTGTGATGACAAATATTTCCCGGGCCACAAGTGTAAGGAATGAAATATGTTTATGGCCATCTCTGAGGATATTTCGTAAGAGGATATTGAAACTCCCCTTGTGTCTGAGTCACCTGAAACCCCCGACATAACCCCTCCCTCAGACCCTCCTGAAGTAGAACCAGTCATTTACCTCAATGCTCTCACTGGCTTCTCTGCTCCCCAAACCCTCAAGCTAATCAGTTACATCAAGCATCGAAAGGTCATCATTTTGGTTGATAGTGGAAGCACCCATAATTTTATTCATCGCCGCATTTCCCAAGAAACTCATTGCTACATCCATGCCGTCAATAATTTCCAAATCATGATTGTCAATGGTGGCTCCATGAAATGTGGAGGGCATTGTGAAAATGTGTGTCTCTAAATTTGTGACTACCACCTGAAATCTCATATGTTTGTTATATACATGGGCAGATGTGACATTGTGTTGGGTGCAGACTGGCTAAGGACTTGGGGTCCCATTCTCATGGATTTTAAGGACTTAACCATGCAATTTGACCAGGAAGGCCACCAATATAAGTTCCAAGGCATCAGAGCCATTTCGCCTGAGATCATTAGTTCCCATCGCATGGAAAATATTCTCAAAAAGGGTCATTCCGGTGTTATTTCTCAAATCCATGCCATCTAAGCAACAAAAACACCCTTGGTTNAGACCTCCAAGCCATTCTTTCTAAACATCAAGTGGTCTTTTCCACTCCCCATGGAATCCCTCCTTCACATTGTGTTCATGATCATTCCATTCCCCTTGTACTCAAAAGCCTTCCTCCCAATATCCGTCCGTATCGTCACCCCTTTTCCCAAAAAAATGAAATTGAGAAAATGGTCCTGGAACTTCTTAATGCATGCTTTATCTGCCCTAATACAAGCCCCTACTCTTCTCCTATGGTCATGGTCCTGAATAAATAAGGTTCTTGACGAATGTGTCCTAACTTTCGTGGCCTCAACAAACATACCATTAAAGAAAAATTTCCCATTTCTGTCATTGATGACCTCCTGGATGAACTAAGTGGCACCCAATTCTTGACTAAACTTGATCTTCGTTCGGCTACCACCAGATACGTATGAAAGAGGATGACATTCCCAAGAATTCCTTTAGAACTCATGAAGGCGACTATGAGTTTTTGGTCATGCCCTTTGGCTTGTGTAATGCCCCCTCCACCTTCCAAATCCTCATGAATCATGTCTTCCATCCTTTTCTCCATCATTTTGTCTTAGTTTTCTTTGATGATATCCTCATCTATAGAAAGACCTAGACAAAATATCTTTCTCATGTGGATCGATTTCTCCATCTACTCTCTTAGCACCAACTTTTCCTGAAACAGTCCAAATGTGCTTTTGGCACCTCAGAAGTAGAGTACTTGGGTCATCTGGTTGGCAAGGATGGCATCAGGGTGGATCCTAAAAATATTGAAGCTATGAAAGATCGGCCTCACCCAAAGACTCTCAAAATATTGCATGTATTTCTGGGCTTAACAGGCTATTATCACAAATTTGTTAAGAATTATGGAAATATTGCAACACCTCTCACTACTCTCCTAAAAAAGACCTCTTTCACTTGGACTCCAGTTGCTGCTCAAGCTTTTCAAACCTTGAAGATGGCCATGTGCACTACTCGAGTCCTGGCCCTTCCTGATTTCACAAAGACCTTTGTCTTGGGATCTGATGCTTCAGGGAGAGAAATTGGTGTTGTCCTTATGCAAGAGGGTCGGCCTTTGGCCTTTACCAACAAGCAACTATTTGAAAGAAATCTGGGAAAATCTATCTATGAAAAGGAAATTTTGGCTATTCTTCATGTCATTGATTTTTGGCACCCTTATCTATTGGGGCAATGCTTCCAAATTAAGATAGACCATCAAATCCTCAAGTATTTTTTGGAACAATGCATTTCCTCCCTGGAGAAACAAAAATGGGTAACTAATATATTTGGCTATGATTATGAAATCATTTACAAGAAATCATTTACAAGACAGGCAAAGAAAATGTGGTTGCGGATGCACTTTCCCACAAATATGAAGATGAAGGATCCATTTTTTCTCTTTCCTTCATTGTACTAGATTGGCTCCAAGCTGTTCGCCAGGAATGGCTACAAGATCCCAAAAGTTCGCAGTTGATCCAAAAATTGTAGTCCAGTGCTCCATCTCCCCCAGGGTACTCTTGGCTCCATGATGAGCTTCGATACAAAGTATGTTTGTATTTAAGTAAACAATCAAAGCTTAAATCCATGGTACTTTCTGAGCTTCATGCTACACCGACAGCGGGGCACTACGGGTTCACCAAAACCTATGACAGGGTCAAATGTTCTTTTTTATGGATGGTATGAAATAGGGAATTCATAATTTTGTGGCTGAATGTGATGTGTGTCAACACAACAAGGGAGAAACAGTCAAATCTCTAGGCACACTACAATCGCTCTCGATTCCACCTGCTATTTGGAAGGACATCACTATGGATTTTATTACAGGCTTACCCAAATCAATAAATAAGTCATTCATCATGGTGTTTGTTGATTTCCTTTCCAAGTATGCTCATTTATGCGCTCTTCAACACCCATTTAAAACATCTACGATGGCTCAAGTTTTCATGGATCAGGTCTTCAAGCTCCATGGCATGCCACACTCTATTGTTTCTGATTGCGACCCCACTTTCACAAGAAATTTTTGGCAAGAACTATTCAAGCTACAAGGCACCCAATTGCATCTCAGTACAGCTTATCATCCCCAGACTGATGGTCAAATAGAAGTTGTCAACAAGTGTTTGGAAACATACCTGAGGTGTTTTTCCTCGGAAAATAAAAATCAGTGGGCTTAATGGTTACCCCTAGCTAAATGGTGGTACAACACTTCATACCATATACCTACATGCATGACTCCTTTTGAAGTGGTATATGGACAGAATTCACCTTTAGTTCTCTCATAGTTACCTGGTGTCTCGAAGGTTCAGGCGGTTGACCAAACACTTATAGTTCGAGAGGCTATTCTACGTAATCTCAAAGCAAATTTGGTCATGGCACAAAATCACATGAAGCAACAAGAAGATCAAGGTCGCTCTGAACGTCAATTCGAAGAAGGGGATCCGGTGTTTCTTCACCTGCAACCTTACAAGAAGAATTACCTCAAGGCCAAGCATTGGCAGAAGCTAGCACCCAAATTTGATGGTTCTTATACAGTTCTCAAGCATGTGGGACATGTGGCCTATCAATTAGCTTTGCCCAGTCATTCGAAGCTGCATCCTGTTTTTCATATTTTCTGCTTAAAGAAGGTGATCGGAACTAAGTGCCAAATTTAAACCAACCTTCCCGAGTTACCCGAAGAAGGATCCATTTGGCTACAACCACAAGCAGTTTTGGACTAGCGTGAGCGTCACCTGTGTCAGAGAACCATCAAGGAAGTATTAATCCAGTGGAAAGATACAACTCTAGCAGATGCCACTTGGGAACCAGCTACCATTCTGTAGCAATTTTCA
Source organism: Picea mariana (assembly GCA_032191745.1). NCBI lineage: Eukaryota > Viridiplantae > Streptophyta > Pinopsida > Pinales > Pinaceae > Picea > Picea mariana. Next base: position 10,197 of record JASDQU010101284.1, on the reverse strand, counting down.
CATCTCAAGCCTTGAGGACAAGGTTGTTTTTAAGGGGGAGGACATGTTAGGTTCCTAACCCACACATAGGTAGAAAAATATATTCGGATGTAATAAAGGTCAATATTAATAAGGCCTTGCAATAAAATATAATAATTTGAATGTAAGAAGACCTAATAGAAGCTTCTTCTTCTAGAAGGATCTTCCTTTAGATGCTTCCTTTGATAGACATATTTAGTATAAATAGGATTCGAGGGTATGAGAACCCTAGCTTGGAGATTATTGTAATAGATCTCTGCTCAACTGGAGGTTGCCCCCTCGAAGAGGCCTGTGAACATTTCTCTCAGAATCAAAGTGTTATTTCTGTTGTTATTCTTATATAATTTCAATGTTATTGTGGTGATTATTTTGGTTATATTGTTGTTATTCTGCCATTTCTAGCATTTTATTTCTTTTCTGCATACTTTTTATATCTGGTATATTACACTTGTCTTCCTGGAGCTGCATGAAATACATTTTCATTCGTTCCCCTTTTCCAGTAACTTAGGAAAACACTCATCAATTGTCCACCTTAGCCTTCAGGAAATGATAATAAATTATTATCCCCTTTAGAGGTAAGCCCCCTGGATTAGCCCCTAGGCCCACACACTTAGCCTCCTCCCTTACTGAACCTTGTAAAATCTTAGTCCCCCATAAATATTTATTCATGGTCGGTCTGCACACAACACTGTTTATATTTTATTAATGATCTGCATAATTACATATACAAAATCAGGCTCCTGGCCTTTAACACCTAGGCTCTCCAACCTAGTAAACACATAAGCCCACTAGTTTATCAACACTTGGCTCACCAGCCTATAAACACAATTACAATTCATAATATCACTGGGGCTCATCCTTGGGTATATTACAACATCAATGAACAAGTAGGCTTCATGTCCTCCTACATTCTCCAATACTTCATATGTAAATGGATGTTGACCAAAATTGGTCATCTATATTTTCCCTCTTTTGGAATAATAAAAAAAAATGATATGAAAAGAAGAAAATTTTCAAAAAATTATAAGTTCATGGCATAGCTCTCGGTATCAGCTTCACCACATATTTTTTAGATCCAAAATCCAAGTTTGTATGCTCAAAGTATCCAGGTTTTCATTTAAACAGAAAAGGGTGCTTTGTCCATGTGGAACAAAGTTAATTTCTTGGACCTACATTTAAATTTTTGGGCCCAAGACCCTTTTTTTCTTCAATTTTCATGGGGCCAAGACCCATAAAAATATTCTTGTTGCAGATTCAAGACCCATAAAAAATATTCTATTATATCATTGTGAGTTTACCCACCATACTCCTTATCTCCACTTCCCTTTGCCCTCCTTTCCCCTTTCTCAACACTTAGAATTTTTCTTAATTTTTTTCACCCTCCTTATACCTCCCCATACCCTTTATTCTTCCCTTTATTTCACATTTAACATTATTTTAGTTTACTCCTTATCGAGTTCATGAGGGTAGACTCACAATGCTCACCCCCCAATTTCCTCACCCTCAAACTCATAATATGGTACCTACAAACTACCCTTCCCCCATGTCATGCTACATCCCTCCCCCTCACCTTCGATACCTACATTTCTCCCCTCCCCCCTACACTACCATTCCCCCTTCTCATTCCCTCCTCCCCACACTTAAATCATTCTCCATTATCCTTTTTTCCTAATATTTTATTGTTAACCAATCAAAACACTCCATATGCCAACCACTAAATTAATGACATGTGGCAAAAATACTTATTGGATGAAATAGAAATCTTATCAACCTATGAAATCATGCCACATGGAAACCTATGGTGGAGTGACACATGGAACTTAACTACCGAAAACATGCGGAAAAATACAACTTGTGACACATGAAAGATTCTTATTGGAATATTATTGACCTATCAAGGGATGACACATGGTGACACGTGAATGGTTGTCTCATCAATGGTTGGGCAAGATATGGAAGATGACTGGTCTAACAAAATATTAATTATTTAATTAATCTTCTAAGTGGTTGACCCATTAAGCTCCATAATATTCTCTTCATGTTTCTTACTGAGTGTATGATACAATTAGTATTATATTCCATTAATAGTTTTATAATCCCATGCATGTGGGATAACCTTTATGAAAAGAAAAATGAAATTTCCAAAGAGGGAAAAACGAAATTCAATCCAAGGGCCAAGATTGCCCCATCAAACTTAATCTACGGTTGTTGAGTAATGATCTTGCAGAGGCAATAACTTGAGCTTCAAAAGACGAAATTGTGCAAATTGTATACCATTGGAAAGATATTTCGACGAAGAAGATAATGGTATAGGTTTCAAGGATTTAAAATGAATTTTTTTTCCCATAAATTAAAAGAACATTCAGCTTTTTCTTTGATGAGCCTACTTGACAACTTAACTTCACAAGGTCATATCTTGAGATCCAGGAGTCGGATTTGGATTTTTTTTTTTTTTATAATTGGAAATATAAGATGACTAATATCACATATGAAGTTATTTACATGGTTTAAAAGTTGAATATAACTTCCATAAAATTAAAACACAGTCCCCCTTTTAAAAGGGAAATTAATTAAATTTTTGAAAATAAAGGTTTATTTAAAAAAAAAATATTAAAAAAGGAAATGGACCCATTTGAAATATGTCAATTTTAATGATGTGAAATCATTAAAATACTTAAATGAGACATTAATTAAAGTGAAAATTTCAATAAGAAAATTGTATGGGAATTCAAAAAGGGAAAATCCCTAACTACTCATGTAGTTAGAAGAAGCAGTTTTAAAAGAGAAGAAAGACTTCATCAAGGGTTCCGATAATCAGAGGGGTAGGGGAAGAAAATCAAAAGAAAAAGGTATAACCATCAATATGAATCAAATATTTTGATAAACAAAAAAATATCTACATCTTTTGCACTCTTTCTCTTCTTCTACACCATTTCTCATTGTTTTATGCTTGAATCTCTGAATTTGGCACACATATGAGCTCTTTAGTGTTCTTCTTGTATTCTTCAAAAGAATTTTCTTATAAGATCATGGAGTATTTACAACCATATGTATGACTATCAGATATTTTTTAATGAGGAAAATATTTCATGAATAAAACTTCACAAATAATTACTTTAGGGTTGATTTCGATTGTATCTTGTAACTATGAGTTTTGAGTATAAGGTATTTGAAATTGACTTATCAAATTCTATTTTTGATACTAATAGTAATAATATTTTAAAATTCTTTGAGATGATCAAATTATTCTCTCCTATTTCTCATGAAGAATATATGAATGTATTTGTAAGTGACTAAGAAGGTTGTATATTTGATGTTGATCTCAAAGACATTATGATATTGAAACCCTCCTTCAATATTTTTATGGTTAAAGGACTTCTTCCTGCACATAAATATTATATCAGGTTATTGAAGAATCATATCATTTCATAATTCCAAGCAATAAATATCTAAGGTTTTTTGTTTAGCATTCTCCTTATTCCAAGATATCACAGATATATTCTTTAGCCAAAGAGGAGTACCACCTCTATAAAAATTCATGGGGATTCATGTCATTGTGATGTTGTCATTTTGGTCTTAACATATTCAGATGTCAATAATGGAGTAGGAAATGGATCATGTAAGTAAGCATCATTTATTTTCCTCAAATCTACACAAAACATAAATCCTTCTATATTATTATCTTGAACCATCATCGGACTAATCCACTCTGACTCTGAGACACCTTCCATAATTCTTTCTTCCAACATCTTTTCCATCTCTTCTTTCCCCTTTTTCTTATACATCGGATTCACTCGATAAGGTATCTGCTTAATTGTCTTAGAATCATGTTTCAAAGGGATCTTCATCTCTCCTAAATATCCAACAATACCTTTCATCTATGAAAAATTAGTTGGAGAAAGATCATAATATTCATGCAGTAAATCAAAAATATTTTCAATAGTCTCTTCATTCCATTAATCTCCTATGTTCACAAAATTGGGCTTATCCTCTGTACAAATATTCACTTTGCACATTATTAGAGGCTTTGCATATACACCATATTCAAGTTATAGACCTTCTACTATGCATTCTCCTTTAGTTTATGTTACTTGTAAATTTCTTAGATCTTCATCCTCCTGGTATTCTCCAGTGGCATTATAGAATTCCAAAACTTCTCAAAGTGTCGCAGAATATTTATGCATGCTACATACGGGTACTAGTTCTAACGAGCCTTCTAATGTGAAAATTTTTTCCTTGATCACCTGCATAGTTATGTCTACTCAAGGGGCCTCATCTTAAAAAATGAAAGTAATATTGAAGTTGTGATTCAAATCTTCCGAATCCATTGTCTCTCTATGAACTTCTAGCTCTAAGTACCCATTCTTAATAATTATATCCAGAGTAGGTATAAACAAGTACGCCCATTTTTTCTTCGGTACTAATCACCATGTCACAATGAATTATGTAACATGCATTGTAGGAAAACTCAACCCTATATATTTTTTTGCAATATATTCATTTCCTGTTCCCAATATGACCTATAATAACCTTCTACATTTCTGCCAATCATCAATTTTGTCCTTATGCATAACCCACCCTCTTGCAAAAGTTTCTTTCAGTGTGACATCTAAAGATAACATTCTTTATTGATCTAGTATCTATGATTCAAATTACTTTATAAAAGAGTCTATAACTATTATTCCAGCATACTTCATGGAATCACATACCTCAGTTTCAATCCATTGTAATGTGCGAGTAATGTTAACACATATCCTTGTTTATAATTCATGTAATCACTGTTGCTAATCCTCCAATGCTTCTTATGAATTTGATGCCCAAGAACTAATACTCCACCAACATAGTGTAACATCAGATATAGGGTTCACATAATCATCCATTTGTGCAATCAGATTATATAGGTTATGGATATCTTTTCACTTTTTCAGTTCCACATATCTTCTCCCCTCTGTGGGGTTTAGTGGTGCAGTAAATTTCCAATCTCCTGCTTCAGATACCATCTATCTCTTCTTCAGATCAATCAGGGTCTGGTTATCAAAATCCCAATAAATTCCTAGTAATGTTGGATAAGTTTTACTTCCATCTACTATATCAATTACATAGAAATAATCTATATTGTGCACTCCATCAATGTTAATGTTCACCCCTAATAATCTTTCAATGAAAACAATATTATACTAATTTTCTAACCACAACTGAATAAGTGACCATATTAACTTCATTTTACCCATAATATCCTAGTTCTTCTTCGAAAGGACATTCGCATCAGATTCCAAGTCTAAAATTATATTATCCATGTCATAATCTCCTATCTGCACATTCAGTCAGAATTCCCTATTTTTCCTTCTCTTCTGATGCACTTGGTTAACTACTCGTTGTACAATAGGTGTTTCCTTATCTTGCATGCATTGATTAATTATTTCATGCAATGATTTTAACATAGTCTCATCCTTCATTAATTGTAAATAAATCTTCAAGAAACTTCTCAGTGTACTTACCTTCTCAGCTTGCCTTTCTAAATGGTCATAGACTATAATTATATCATAGATAGGTGTCTTGTCATACATCGGTCACGCCATCGAAGTCAATGTTATCCATTCTGTCTCCATTGGTTATTTCCTTGCTTGTTGATACATTTTTTTCTCCTTTATAGGGTCAAAAAATGGAGGAGGCTCTACTACTTTCCTCACCCACTACTCGATTCAATTTCCTTTATCTATCTCATCATCTCTCATTCTCTCTCCTCTACACGTAACTAATGATACTTTAAGTCATTCATCGTGCTCCTTTGCAGCTATCATATGCACATTCAGGTTTCTCTTTTATTGCCACTTTGTGATTAGTTGTGGACAACCTTATGTCGCATGATCCAATTGTCTACAGTAAGTGCATGTTGAGTAAGTATTTGAATAGTCTCATGCCAAATGCCCAAGTTGATTACAGTTATAACATATAATCATACCTCTTCCTCAGGAAAATCCTCCTCTTCCACGACCTTTGAATCCTCCTCTTCCTCTGTGATTGTAACCTCTCAGAGTATTATACTATGGTACCCCTCCTTCTAGTCCATATAACAAACTAAATCTTAAAAATAGAGGTTTCTTGTAGGGACTTATAATGAATTAAATATTAAAAAGATTGGACCATGTAAAATTTTAAGGAAATTTTCTTCTAATGCATATGAAATAGAACTTCCAAGTGGTGTTGGAATTTATCCAATATTTAATGTTTCAGATTTGTATCCATTCAAGGAGATAGAGGAAGTTTCAAAAGATGAACCTGTAAGTGATGAAGATCATACTGTAGAATGGAAATAAAAACTACCCAGAAAAGTGAAAAAGGAAATCAAGGCAGTATTGGATAAGAAGGTGTTAAGGAAAACCAGAGGCAAAGAATATTTCCAGTACTTGGTCAAATGGAAAGGTCGACCATTGGATGATGCTACTTTGATGAAAACAACTGAATTTTACAAGTATGGTGCAGACCTTGAAGACCCGATGGATAGTTATTTTCTTCCCTCAGAGTCTGATGCAGGAGCATACAACAACAAGTTCTAGAATTGATCTCAAGGATCAAATACAATTACCAAGAGAGTTGGTTCCCTGATTTATTTTATTATATTTGTAATTAAAAACTGTATCTAGAAGACATTTTCATTGAGTTTGTTTGATTAGATATCGAGTTGTTGGTCATAGGTGTTAAGTTTGTTGCTAAATATTAGGAGCAAATCTTTATTTTAGGAATTTGTTAAGATAACCCAGGATTCATTTGTTTGTGAGCTATCTAGGTTAGGGAGTGTGTGAGATTGAATATGTAAAAGTGTGGATAGCATATCTCCAAGAGAATAAGAAATAATGAGCTTTCCTATGTAAAATTAATCCTTCATTGATATTAAGAAAGAACAGAGAATGTGGTTTTTTCGTCCTGTCTATTTTCATTTTGTTGTGGTGTGTGTTTGAATTGTTAAACTATATGTATAAGTTATCTTAGCAGAGTGATGAGTTTATGTGATTGTAGGAAAGACATCACACAATTAATATCAACAAGTTCTAAAATTATGTTTAAAAGAATATTTCCTAAGTATTTGTCCTCGCAGGAATAGACAGTCACAAGTTGGTGCAGTGGAACACCCTATAAAAATATGTAACAAGGTAGTATAGTTGCAGGATACCACACACATAGTGACCTACAAAATACCTGCATTGGTTACTAAATTTCACGCAGAATTGTCTGCGATATATTTTGTCAACATTGTCTGTTGATGCTTCCAACAAAGGTATATCCACATAGTGGTAATTATACGTAGAGTTATTTATGATAGATTGCAATTTAGCGATGTAGAAAAAGGAAAATTTGAATTCCTATTTGTGTTGATCTGAGGCCAAACGAACAATCTGAATATTGTTTGTGATTGAGTGTTGAAATCTCTGTGATTGTGGGTTGAAGTTGGCATTATTTTCCATCACTACAACAAAGAGTTCACAATGTACAACAATAATTTTTTTGTCCATATTGAAGAAATTTAGAGATTAAAATGATTCTACACAATGATATTCCTATTCAATCTATTCTTTAATGTGTGCATCCCCCTATTATCTCCTCTATGTAGCTAATATTCTCTTATATTTATACATACAACTCATATTTGATGAAACGAAAGGATCTACAACAAGATGAGACCATATCCTAGATAAATGCATCTACAACCAACCCATATTGGACTTGGTTAAGTTAAGAAAACTGAGGATGCTTCATTCATGTGAAGATCATAATAGCATAAAAACATCATTCCTAACAATACCCATGTTTCCAAATTCACACACAAGAGGCACAACATCCAATTCACCAAGGCACTACTGGATTTCATAAGGTGAGTGCTACCGGAATTCTGAAGGTGAGTGCTACCAGAATTTTGAAGTTGATGTAGATAATACTCTTGAATATTCTCCCATAGATATTGTTTCATGCACTTTTCAAGAATGCCACTCATTTGTTGCCTAAATTTCCATATTCTGCATAAAACCCATGTCTTGGGATTTTTGTATCTGTCTTCATCTGCTTGGAAAAGACGTGGAAAAGTTTCCTCTCAAAATAGGATGCTATAGGAAATTCGGTAGTAGGGGTACTACTGAAATTCTGAAAAACACTAAAACCCAGCAAATCCTTAAGATACAAGTTACGAGATCACAACCTCTACTCTAAGCAACCATCAAAACATGGAGAATTCAACTATATTAATGTTTTTATTCTTTATGAAGTTCATATGAGTGAAAATGGGTGATATAAGATAATGTTTGGTAATGAAGGTATAAATACATGAAGGATAAAAGAGAAATCATGTAAAATGCAATGAAATGACCATTGAAATTTTGTCAAAACCGAGGCCTAACACCCATAATCATGCAAGATAAAGGAAACAATGAGTTTATCAAAAAAAAAATTCCACAAGTTAATATCCACAAGAAGGTACTTCACTTACCTTGGATTCTATTTCAATTCTCCATCATTTCCCAAATTATTCCGATGATATTATTAGAGATCTCTTGGATTTTATCTTTTTCTCAACGATTTCCTCAAACTAGTTAGTATCTAATGCTTTTTGTTTTTTACCTACTTTATAATGTTTTAATTATTTCCATCAAACATTACATGATACCTTTGTTGTATCCACCTGCACAATGCCATAATACTACTATAGATCTTGAGGTAATTAAATGGTTATAGTGGCTTTATGACTTCACATAGCATTCATTGAGCCAATGTAGGTTAGGGTAGGAATAACATAGCTTTTATTTTCATTCCCGTCTTCAGAATAAGATTTTGGTTTATTTTGAATAAAATACACTTTATGTTTATTTGGTTTTTGTTTTTGTGTTAGGATAGCTTAATTTAGTTTTAGTTTCTTTTATATAGGATTTTTTTTTTACTAATGTATTTTTATTCATTTTTAACATGAATCTTTGCTTGATTTTAGTTTTCTTCTATTTTCATAAGTGAGCCATGTGTAGAATGTTTTTGAAAATATTTAAAGAGAATATTTCCTTACGTTAATCATTCATATTAACATTGACAACAAAAAAATAAGTAAGATAGAATATCACAATTCTGAACCTCTAAATAGACATCTTTTATAGAAGACTACATTACTAGGAAAGTTGGGACAAGATATAAATGACATTCCAAATAAATATTGTTCTATACAATGTTGAATGACTTTTTTTCAAATTTTTAACATACGATCATAGAACAAGAGCTGCATGACATCTTAGTCCCTGCCTAACACGTTTTGTATCCGGAAGCAAAGATTAAGTCTCTAAGTAAGAAGTATTTTGGCTTAACATCCATTGGTTGAACACTTTAGTGCCCACTAGGGAGAAATTAAACCATAGACATGCGATATGACTTACAATGCAACCCTTCAAAGTTGAGTTCCAATCAAATTGAAGAAAAAACAAAAAAAATTATTTAAATAAAAATTATTATTGCAATATCCTATGTTTAATTACAGACAAACTACTAACTAATAAGTATTCAAACTAGTGACTCAGTACTATAGTCTTTTTGGCATGGATTAATAATATATGCATTGATATGTTGAATTAGTTGGTTTGGTCGAGTAAGTGTGACTTGATGTTACAAGAATTTAGGCATGGGTAGGCATGGCTAAGGTTAGTGGTTGATTGATATGATAAGGATTATGGGTTATATCTATTTTTAAGGTTAGGTTCAAATTCACAGGGGTAGGGTATGTACACCTTCCTAAACTTTAGGAATCAAATCAGGGATCCCTTCTCCCACAAACAAGGCTATCTTATACACCAATTTGATATCTAACTTGGTTGGAATCCTAAAAATAGATTATATTTATTACAAATATTTAGATAAATGGTTCTTGATTAGTAAGTAGAAGTTAATACACATTTTAAAATTTAAAATGTATTTATTTTATTTAATTTTTAATTTTTTAATAATTTTTTAATTAAAAATAATCAAAATCAAAATCTTTAAAATGAATTATTCACGTAAGTAAATTTTAAAAATTAAATAAACAATTATTTAAAAAATAAATTAAAATTAAAATTGAAAAACAAAATTTAAAAAAATATGTTTTAACTTTAAAAAAATATAAAATCAAAATTCAAAAATTCAAAAATTTTAAAACATTTAAAAAATGCAAAA
>JASDQU010101283.1:209754-386568 GCA_032191745.1 Picea mariana | reverse complement strand
CCCCCTCTCAGTTGTTTTAGTATTTCCTACAACTGTAAAACTCCAGAACTGAAAACACTTGCACAAATGGTGGTAGCTATCTCTGAGAAGAGATGTGGCTACTACCCACATCCGTCTGAGAAGAATGGATTCCAATGAGGCTCCATAAGCCTTTTTGATATTACTCATGAATGCCCAAACCCTAGACATCCAAAAACCTAACCCTAGGAGGTGAAACGCCAAAAGTCATGTGGGCCCTATGGGTAAGTTGGTGTAATTTGGTACCTCAACTTCCAAGGGTCGTAACTTTTTCATACGAACTCCATTTTAGGCGCATGATATCCCATTGGAAAGGTATTTAAGAGAGCTACACATTATGCTGTCAAACTTTGACTCTGTTTAGAATTTGATTGTGGCGATCCAAAAAAAGAACGTTTAGGGCCCCAAAAAGGCCCTAGAAGTACAACAAGATGTGTTGACATGAAAACATACAAAATAATCCATTTGGATTAGGCAAGAGGCCACCTGTATCCACCTGGAGGATGTGTGAGGCTTCAGACATCCCTAGAAGTTTAGAACCAACAATTACAAAGCAATACAAAAGAATGTGTTGAACAAAAAACGGACACGAGGAGCTAGTTGGAATAGGTGGGTGGCCACCAATATCCACCTGGATCAAAGTATCCCAAGAAGCCATGTCTTACAATGACTATTGCAACCTCAAGATGAGGAAAAAACCTAGGATGAGCCAGAATCAGTAGAATTTCGATCTTCTTCACAAATTGGGGAAGATGACTATACCATATTTTGACGGATCTAACAGGGGCATAGCCTGAACATGGGTGCATAAGTTGGACACTTATTTCTAGCTTAATATAATGATAGAGGTAGAGGCGATCAAATTTTTCACCCTGCACTTGGATGGAGAGGCTCATGAGTGGTGGTATCATGGGATATTAACATTGGGGCATTCCAACATCACATCATATGAGGATTTTACTCAAAGGCTGATGGACAGGTTTGATAAGAAGGACCCTAAGGTCCACTTTAGGGAGTTTTCATAGATGAGGTAGGAAGGTACATCACAGGCCTATGTTATAGAGTTTCAGTGAATGGCAGTCATGGTGAGTGATGTTTCTAAGAAGAGACTAGTGATGTTATTCACAGAGGGCTTGGATGAACCCTTAAGAGGTTGGGTGAAGTATTTCAGGCCAAACACACTACATGAAGCTATCATGAAGACCCAAGATATGGCAGACACGGTCCCTAAGAAGACATCAAAAAAAAAATTTATTCCACAAAACGGTCAGGTATCAAAACCTCCCAAGAAAACATGGATAGGTAAGGACAGGTTGGATTTTAAGCCCTAAATAGTGGCACATTACCCCATAATTATGGCATATTACATTAGTAATGTTATTTTATTTATGTCGGCTTGGGTCCATTAGTTGTAATTGTACCTCCTAGTCTCCTATATATACCAAGGAGACCTTATCCTTTGGAATCATCTTGTATTTGGAAATCTATGTGGTGTATAAGGAGATTGCCCCCTCGAAGAGGCTTATTATCTAAAATTATATATTTTTCAAGGCGTTGAGTAATTATTCTGAGGTTTTTCTATGATATCTTGGTATTTGGTTCCTAACATTTGGTATCAGAGCTCAAGGTCATGGGGTTTCGCTTCTATATCTGAGATACCTTGTAATTTTCACTATATTTTTTTTCTACGAAGTTTCAGAAGGAACCCCTTGGAGGATAGTTAGCATACAGATCAAGGTACGTTGGTTTCAAATTTCATTTCCTGAAGCCTTATACTTTCAGAGATATAGCATGTGTAAGATAGGGTTCTGGAATCATCCTGAATTTAGTCATCACGTAATTTTCACTATTAAATTTTTTATGTAACGTTTCAGACCATAAAATCTAGAGTATATTCATAGAAATTATTAAGGTATCTGTGATAAAAATTCCATCTTCTGGGTCATCTTACATTTGTAGATACACCCTGTGAATGATAGGGTATCTGACTAGTCCTATTGACTAGTCTCAAGCATGTGTTCTGGCTAAAACAATCATAAATTATTCCTAGAGTATCCAAATTGTGTGAGACCAATTTCATTGGATAGTGGACAGTCTGTAGTATTTTTGGTACAATTTTCAGAATTTTATATCAATTATGTTTTGCGGGGAACTCTATATAAGTGAGATCTTCGGGAAAGGAAAACAATCAGCAAGTTGTGGGTAAGTTACCATAACTTCCACTTGGCACATCCAATTTTCATCATACCTATGGAATTGCAAAGAAGAAATATCAGAAAACTACAAAAAGAAATTTTCATACCTAGAAGGGCCAAAATTTTGGAGATACAGCAGAAGAAAGATCGTCTAGCAGAACCACCTCAAAATCAAGGTTTAAAAGTGACACTTGGCCAACATGCCACCAAAAAATGGAACTTCTACACCAAATAAACCCCCAGACAGTCCTACTTGGACTCTTGATGAAGGTGAAGAAATGTGTATGGATATAAATGATCTACAAAATAAGACAGTAACAAAAGATGAACTATAAGGGATGATGAATGGTTTAAAAAGGGAGATCATGGAAGGATTGAAAAACTAACTAATAGAGAGGACACCTAAAAGTGAAAATGTATCCCATGAAATTTATGATGGGGACACAAGGAATATGAATCAAGAATGGAGAAGCTCCAAATTTGGGTTGAATAACAACCACTTTCCTAAGATCGATATGAGGAAGTTTGATGGCAAGGACCCAATCACATGGATACTTCAGATGAGGCAATTATTTGACCTACATGATGTGCCACATACACAAAAGGTATGAATTGCTTCTTTATATTTGGAACCCAATCAATTTTTGTGGTATTGATGGCTTTGTTCTCACAAATCACTTCTCACTTGGACAATTTTCACAGAAGAAATGATAGCACACTATGAGGATACAAGGAGCAATACCTTCTTTAGCCAATTGATAAATCTCAAGCAAAAGGGTTCAATTATAGAGCACATTGAGAACTTCCAAAGATTGAATATAAAGGTAACAGATATTCCAGATGAGCACTTGATTGATGTATTCATAAAAACTTTAAGGGATAACATTCAACATGAGGTTCACCATTGGGAACCCAAATCATCGGAGAATGCATTTAGAGTGGCAAGAAATGTTGAAAGTAAAAATATGGCTATGGCTACTAGAAGGACCACTGCTAACATCTATTGAGAGAATAATGTTCTTTCTTCTAAAACACCTCAACCTACAAGGTTTACACCTCAACAATTGGAGGAAATAAAAGCAAAAGGTTTATGGTTTAATTGTGACAACAAGTACAGTAAGGGACATAAGTGTGGTGAGAATAAATTATTCTACATAGATTGTGAAGAGGAAGAAGAACAAGAACCATGTCAATATGAAAATGTAGAAGTGATTTATTCTGAAGAGTTGACTCCTACGATATCGTGTAATGCATTGGTTGTAATTAGCACTCCTCAAACCCTCAAGATCGAATGATATATCAAAAATAAAAAGGTAATAGTTCTAATTGATTCTGGTAGTACTCATAATTTCATTCACTATAAATTATCCAAAGCTCTCAATTTCTTTGTATATCTAGCGCCAGAGTTTCAAGTAATCCTTGCAAATGGAGGAACTATCAATTTCTCAGGAAAATACAATAATATCAATCTTACTATGGGGTAATATGTAATGAATAGTCCAATGATTTCTATACCCATGGGTGGTGCTGATGTCGTACTAGAAATCCAATGGTTACAATCATTAGAAACAATGGATTTTAGTTTTCAAGAACTTTTCATGAAATTTCATTGGAAGGAAAGGAAAATGAGTTAAGAGGTATCACAGGGAAACCCGGTAAGGTGATAATCTCTAATGGCATGACAAAATTATTGAAAAATAGACATCATGGTGTAATTGCACAACTATGCGCACTAGATGTTCAAACATCTAAGCCATCTATTCCACTAGATCTTCAAGGGATCATTGATAAGAATTCCAAAGTATTTGAAGATATTCCCAAAGGCCTTCCACCCACTCGAAATCATGATCATGTTATTCACCTAATTCTTGGGAGTGTTCCTCCTAACATCAGGCCTTACAGATACCCTTATGCCCAGAAGAGTCAAATTGAGCGTATGGTTGAAGAAATGTTAGAGACTGGAATTATTAGACCCATCCAAATATCTTACTCTGCATCGGTGGTAATGGTACTCAAGAAATATGGCTCATGGCATATGTGTCTAGATTATAAAGAGCCCAAAAAGATCAATATTAAAGTTAAGTTTCCCATTCATATCATTGATGGATTGTTATATGAACTACATGGAGCAATCTATTTCACAAAGATTGATCTTCGTTCAGGGTATCATTAGATTATAATGAAGGAAGCAGATATCCCAAAAACAACATTCCGAACTCATGAAGGCCATTATGAATTTTTGGTCATGCCTTTGGCCTTACAAATGCACCTTCCACATTCCAAGGGTTGATGAATTCCATTTTCAATCCCTTCCTTCAAAAATTTATGTTAGTATTTTTTGATGATATACTAATCTATAGCAAGTCTTGGGAGGACCATGTGTGACATGTTGATAAGGTGCTACAACTACTAAAGGAGCAACAACTATATGCCAAACCATCCAAATGTTTCTTTGGGGTGAAGGAGGTAGAATATTTGGGTCATATTGTATCTCAAGAAGGTGTCAAGGTAGACCCTAACAAGATTAATTCCCTGATGGACTAGATGATTCCAAAAACATTGAAGAATCTTAGAGGGTTTTGGGGTTTGACAGGTTACTACCACAAGTTTGTTCGGAACTATGGAATAATAGAAGCACCTTTAACGAAATTAACTAGGAAGGATTAATTTTCATGGACTCCAATGGAAACTCAAGTTTTTGAACAACTTAAAGAGGTGATGTGAAAATCTCTTGTCTTGACCACACCAGACTTCACAAAAACCTTTATTATGGAATGTGATGCTTCAGGAAATGGCATTGGTGTTGTTCTAATGCAAGAAGGAAGGCCCCTTTCTTTTGAAAGTCGACCACTCAAGGAAAAGGACTTACAGAAATCCATTTATGAGAAGGAAATGATGGCAATAATACATGCATTGAATAAATGGCACCCTTACCTAATAGGTAGGCACTTCAAGGTCAAAACAGATCATGATAGTCTTAAATACTTCTTGGAACAAAGACTATCTTAAGAAGAACAACAAAAATGGGTGACCAAGATATTGGGTTATGATTTTGAAATCATATATAAAAAAGGGAAGCAAAATGTTGTGGCAGATGCACTCTCAAGAGAGGATGAAGATGTTGACACCTTTCTCTGTGTTATCTCGATCATCCAACCTGATTGGATAATAGAAGTGAGGAATGAATGGAAGAATGACAAAAATATGTGGACTCTCATTCAAAGGTTGCAACAGGATTCCAGTGCATCAGATACATTTACATGGAACAATGATTCACTATGGTACAAAGATTGCTTATATTTATGTAAGAACTCCCAACTCAAACAAAAGGTACTATTGGAATTGCACACCTCTCTGGTAGGAGGGCACTCATCATTTTTGAAAACCTACCATAGGGTCAAGAAGGAATTTTTTTGGGATGGCCTTAAAAATGATGTTCAAAGGTTTGTGGTAGAATGTTTGGTTTGCCAACAAAATAAGGTGGAAACAATTAAGACCCCAGGTCTTTTACAACCATTATCCATCCCAAGTCAGCGTTGGGAGGAAGTTTCCATGGATTTCATCACAGGGTTACTAAAGTATGAAGGAAATAGTTTCATCATGGTGATTGTTGATAGATTGACCAAGTACACACACTTTTGTGCACTATTTCATCCCTTCAAATCTAGTACAGTTGCCACTGCATTCATAGAGATAGTTCAAAAACTACATGGAAGCCCAAATATTATTGTAAGTGATAGAGATCCCATCTTCACTAGACATTTTTGGACATAATTATTTTCTTGTTTGGGTACTCAATTGGCTCATAGCTCATCCTATCATCCCCAGTCTGATGGATAAACTAAGATAGTGAACAAATGTCTGGAAGGACATCTTTGTTGCTTTGTCTCTGATAAACAAACACAATGGTTCAAATGGTTACCCTTGGCAGAATGGTGGTATAAAACTTCCTTTCATACTACAACAAAAATGACACCATTTATGGCACTCTATGGATACCACCCTCCTTCCATCACTTCTTATCTAAAAGAAAACTCTAAGGTTCAAGCAGTGGAAGATCACATCGAGCATCAACAAAAAGTTCTCCAAATCTTAAAGGACAACCTGACCATGGCACATAATCACATGAAACAAGCAGCAGATCAACATTGTAGTGAAAGAAGTTTTGAAGTAGGGGATTGGGTGTTTTTAATACTACAACCATACAAACAGATGTCCCTCAAGAAAGCCAAGAAGGATAATAAATTATCACCAAAGTACTATGGCCCTTATAAGGTTTTGCAAAGATTGGTACTATGGCATACAAATTGGAGTTTCTTGCATCTTTACGAGTACACCCAGTTTTCCATGTTTCATGCTTAAAGAAGGTTATAGGTGACAAGATCCCAGTTCAAACTATATTTCCAGAACTTGACGAGGAAGGAAAAGTCATATTGTAGCCTAAAGCTATCACCGAAACAATAATTTGCCAGCTGAGGAATAGATCCATTTCAGAGTATCTCATTAAGTGGAGGAAACTACCTGCTGAAGATTCCACTTGGGAAGATGAGTCTTTTATACAGAAGCATCCAAAATCATTCAATCGTTGCAGACAACACTTGTCTGAAGGGGAGGGGCATATTAATCCCTAAATAGTGGCACATTACCCCTTAATTAGGGCATATTACATTAGTAATGTTATTTTATTTATGTTGGCTTGGGTCTATTAGTTGTAATTGTACCTCCTAGTCTCCTATATTTACGAAGGAGACATTTTCATTTGGAATTCATCTTGTATTTGGAAATCTATGTGATGTATAAGGAGGTTTCCCCCTCAAAGAGGCTTATTATCTAAAATTCTCTCTCTTTCAAGGCATTGAGTACTTATTCTGATGTTTTTCTATGCTATCTTGGTATTTGGTTCCTAACATTGGATGAGGAAACTTAGAGAGAACTAAGGAGGAATAAGATTTGTTATAGTTGCAAGGAGTCATGGGAACCATACCATCGATGTATGGGTAAAGGTAAAGTTCATTATATTGAGGTGGTTTCTGACTAAGAGGATGATGATAATTATGAGGGAATTGGACAGAAAAATGGTGAGCCATCACATGCTACAGAGCAGGTGCCATTGTAGGATAGCCCCAATGGAGAGACCATTACCACACTTTCATGAGTCCCTAAATATTACACCTTCAGGTTTAGAGGCATTGTGCATAGGCAAAGGGTTACAACATTGGTTGATGGTGGGGCCACCCACAACTTCATTATTGTTGCAATTGTTACCAAGAGATGGATCCATGTGGAGGATTTCAAAGGATTCAATGTGGTAGTATAAGATGGGTACAACATGATGTGTACTCGGAGGATCAGGATATTGTAAGTAACAATGGGAAACTATACATTGATAGATGAATTTTATGTCATAGATTTAGGATATACTCATATGGTGCTAGGATTTCAGTGGTTGTACTCATCGGGATACATCTTCATGAATTATTAGGACATGAGGATGGATTTCTAGGACAAGGGTGGACAACGAGTCATCCTAAGAGGTATGTCGATAGGTTCCCCCAGGATCGTGTCTAACCAATGCATGTATTCCCTTTTTAGACATGAGGACATGACTTGTGTAAGATATTTCTTGATCACCATGGTTAATCCATCACAAGATCACCAACAGTACCCTGTGGATATCCAGACATTGCTTGGAAAGCATAAAAGAGTGTTTGAACCATTGCTAGTAGGAAGACTACTTGATAGAGTATTTGAGAATGTCATTGAGCTAGAAGAGGGGTCGAAATCCATGATCACCACCCCATACAGACATCAAAAGAGGTTCAAGGTTGAAATAGAGAAGTTCGTAAAGGATTTTTTGGATATGGGACATAACAGGCCTAGTTCTAGTATGTTTTCTTCTTCAGTTGTACTAGTGAAGAATAAGGATGGAAATATGAGGATGTGCATAGCCTACAGGGAACTGAAAAATAATACCATCAAAAATTGATACCCAATACCTAGGATTGATGAGATGATATATGATTTGCATGGGGTAGTGTACTTCTCAAAGGTTGATCTACGATCAGGATACCACTAGATTCGGGTCAAAGAGGAGGATAACCATCAAACAACATTCCGGTGTCACTATGGGCACTATGAGTTTCTATTCATTCCCTTCGGGTTGACTAACACACCAACTCCCTTTCATTCATGCATGAACCATATCTTCAACAAACAGTTGAGGAAATTATTACTAGTGTTCTTTGACGATATTCTAATCTACAACAGGATGTGGGAGGAACATTTGAAGCATGTGGATGAGATTCTCACCATTATGGAGGAGCAAGAGCTTTTTTCCAAGGAGGAAAAGTGCGAGTTTGGGTTGAAAAATATCCTCTATCTGGGGCACGTGATTGGTGTTGAGGGAGTAAAGGTACATCAGGAGAATATCTAGACAATATTATATTGTCACACCCCCATATGACTTACATATCTGCAAGGATTCTTTAGGATATCCATTTATTATAAATGATTTGTAAAAGGATTTTCACAATTGGCCACACCATTGACATACCTCACCAAGAAGAGGGTGTTCCAATGGTCACTGGGAACACAAGTATCATTCAATAGAATGAAGAGGGTGATGAGCAATTACTCAATATTATCACTCCCAAATTTCATGTAGCCTTTTTGCTTGGAGTGTGATGCATCCAATGATAGGATAGAGGCAATAATAATGTAGAAACGACACCCGATAAATTTCAAGAGAAGAAATATAAGAGATCCATAGAAGCTCTATCCAATCTACGATAAGGAGATGTTGATCATCATGCATGCATTGGCCAATTTCAGACAATACCTGGTAGGAGGATGCTTTGTGGTTAGGACTAACCACAACAACTTGAGATATTTCATGGAGTAGCGAGATCTGAATGAGAGACAACTGAAATGGGTGAGTAAGGTGCAAGCATTTGATTTTGACATTGAGTATGTAAAGGAGAAGAATAATATAGTTGTTGACACCTTATTTAGAAGACCTACGGATTTCTCCATGACAGAGACCTCAAAAAACTAAAAATCCATTATGTTGGTGGAATGCTCCAAGAACACCTTTGCCTGTGAGCTAATGGAGGGAAGTATCCAGGATCACATGTATTGGGTTATGGGTAGTGGATGACATCATCTGCTACAAATATGGGATGTACCTTGTCCCTTATTCTAAACCTAAGGATAATATTTTGAGGGAAGTACATGACCCATAAATGGTAGGGAACCAGGGGCATCTGAAAACCTACAAGAAGGTGAGGGAGGTATTTTCCTAGAAGGGTTTTAAGAAGGATGTACTTCGTCATGTGAGGGAGTGCATGACTTTCCAATAGAAAAAGTAAGATTTTACACATCTAGTAGAACTAATTCAGCCATTGTCGATTCCAGAGCAGAAGTGGGATAGCATTTCCATGGATTTCATCACAGGATTGCGAAAGATGAAGTGGAGGGAATGTATCTACGTTGTAGTGGACATAATGAATAAATATGTGCACTTATTTTCCATTCCTTCATAGTAAAATGCATCTCAAATAGTAAATCAATTCTTCAAGGAGGTATTCATATACCATGGTCTTCCAAGGAAGATAGTCAATGATTAGGATAGCAGGTTCCTCAGTGCATTTTGGCAGGAGCTATTCAGGTTATCCAGGACATAGTTTACACCTACCACTAGATATCATCCCCAGACATATGGGTAGAAAGATATAGTAAACAAATGGATCAAGGGGTACCTAAGAAACTATGTGATCCAGGTGGATATCGGTGGCCACCCACCTTTTCCAACTGGCTCAAAATAGTTTTCTGGCAATTTTGACAATTTACTACTTTTAGCAGTTTTAACTTCCGAGGCCATTTTGAGGGCCTAAATGAAGTTTTTTTAGGGACAGAGCTTCTCAATGATAGTTAAAGGCATGATTGAGCCCCCAAAATGAATCTCCTTGATGATACCTTTCCAACAGGCTATCATGTGCCTAAAATGGAGATCGTATGCAAAAGTTATGACCCCAGGAAGTTGATGTACTAACTTACCCAAACGGGGCCCACATGACTTTTGGCACTTCATCTCCTAGGGTTAGGTTTTTGGATGTCTAGGGTTTTTGACATTCCTGTTTATTGTAAAAATCCCTTCAGAGCCTCATTGTAATGATCTTCTTGCAAATGAGTGCAACCATCACATCTCTTCTTAGAGATAAGCCGCCACCATTCCATCAAGCTTGTTTCCGTTGCATTTTACATTTTTGCTTATTTCGTTATTGAATAGAAAACCCGTTTTAATGTATCTCTATTATTTTGTGTTAAGCACCTGTTAATAATCTGTAGTCATTTCATTCTGCTCATAAAATCCAGATGAGTGGTATCAGAGCGGTTTGCTCCTTGTCATCATAATGCATGTCCCCAATGAGGTCAGAGTACAATGAGTTGGGTCTTGAGCTTGTTTCTCTCGAGGAAAAAATCTCTCGCACGCCCAAGAGACCTCTCATGGTAGTAGAAAATAAATATGATGAAACATGAGGATCCTTTCAAACTATTGATTGAGGAATCCCTCACGCAATAGAGGAACGATATGATGGATAATTTCATGCAAATCCTTCGGTGGCTACCAATAGGCAACGCACCTTCTTCGAGCGGAGGCGCCACCCCCTTCAAAGTAGAAATAAATTTTGATATTCCTATATTTGAAGGTCAGATAGATGTAGATGTTGTAGACAAGTGGTTGAATCTACTAGAAGGGTATTTTTCTGTCCATAACTTTTCGAATAGAGAAAATATTACTTTTGCGCTCCTCAAAGTCGTTCCCCATGTCAAAGATTGGTTGGAAACTTTCTGTGAGAAAAAGGAAATAGAGGAACCCTCATTATTTACATTCATGACCACCTGGGAATCCTTCAAGGATGCTAATAAGGAACAATACTACCCTATCATAAGTCATGATGACCTGTATACCAAATGGACCACATTGCGGCAAGAAAGAGACCAAGCAGTGCCATATTTCAAAAATATCTTCCATACCTTGCGCACCAAGATGGGTATCAAAGATTCAGAGAAACATATAGTGCTCAAGTATTGTGGTGCTCTGCATATATACATCTAGACTAAAATGGAATTTTTGGACATCTCATCCTTGGGCGCGACCTACCGATATGTCGTCAAAATCGAGCAGAAGCTCAAACAAAAGACACGACAATTTGGGCCTGGGAACCCCTCACAAAAAAAGCCAGTAAAGGGCATCACCAACCCACAGAACAAAGGACAGAGCAAAGATGGGTAGTATCAAGGCAACCAATCCAAGTCACAAGCAAAGGACACCAGAAAGACAAAGAAAGATATTGAGAAGTGGTGCGACTTCCATAAGATCCCTTGGCATAACATTGTTGAGTGTCGCTCAAAGCAGTCGTTGGTGGACGAAGTGAAAGCCTCTAGATCAGATGCAGATTCTAACTCTGAGACAGAACCAGAAAGGGGAAGACAGATCATTGATGCGAAACCCAGTGCCACCATTGCTACCACCAAGCTCCAGTCTGGTGAACCAGACGAGCCAGAAGAAGGAGAGCGCCTCTTCCATTCACAGATGTGGGTAAAAGGCACCCCGCTGCACTTCATCATTGACATTGGTAGCTAGAAGAACCTCATCTCAATAGAGGTCATCAAGCAACTGGCCCTACCGACAACGCCGCACCCACAACACTACATCATTGGATCGCTCCACCAAGGAATCAATCTCCGCGGCAGCCAACAGTGTCGACTGTCGTATGACATCAAGCCCTTCAAAGATGAGGTATTGTGTGATGTTTCTCCTCTCAAAGTTTGTGATGTTCTTTTGGGACAACCTTATTTATGGAAACATCATGTTGTATATGAGTCTAGGCCTCATAGTGTTATTATTACTTTGAATAGGAAATTGTACAGGATACCCGAGGTAGACCCACGTAGTGCTATTTCCTTTATCTCTGCTAAGAAATGAAAGAAGGTCATCTCTCAGATGTGGAAGTTTGTCTTCTTCGTGATTCTCTCTTAGAATAAGTGAAAGATCACAACCACATCCAAGATGTTTGTGACCGACCTCTCCACACAGTAGAAGCAAGTAGATAAGGTCGTGGAAGAATACTCAGATATCTTCTCCTCACCCACCGGGGTACCTCTGCACTGCCAGGTCAAGCACCCCATCGATCTGACCCCCGATGCACCACTCCCCAATGGGCCAGTCTATCGTCACTCTCTGTTAGAGAATGAAGAGATCAAGCGATAGATCCAAGAACTTCTCCACAAGGGGCACATTTGTCCCATGTCATCACCTTGCGGGAGCCCAATCATGCTGGTACAGAAGAAAGATGGAACCTGGAGACTTTGCATTGATTGTCAGGCTCTGAATAAAATCATAATCGAAAATCAGTACCTGATTCCCCGAATCAACAACCTCCTTGATCAACTCACGGGGGCCAAATAATTCAGTAAGATTGATCTCAAGTCTGGCTACCACCAAGTCCGGATAGAAAAAACATATGTATGGAAGACCACCTTCAAGTCAAAGGAAGGCCTTTTTGAATGGTTGGTCATGCCCTTTGGTTTGACAAATGCTCCATCCACTTTCATGAGGATGATGGACGATATCATGTGACCATTCACCAATCCTTTTGTAGTGGTGTATCTGGATGACATTCTCATTTACAACAAGACTTGGGCCAAACACTTGCAACATATTCAGCAGGTTCTGCACACCCTGCGGCAGCACAAGTTATACACCAACTTGGAAAAATTATCTTTTGGCATGGACATGGTCCATTACCTGGGCTACATCATTAATCAGCATGGCGTACATGTGGATCTATCCAAGATCCAAATCATCCGTGACTAGCCATCCCCAACCACACTCACTGAGCTTCAGAGCTTCTTGGGCCTTGCCAATTTCTACTGCAAGTTTGTGTTGAGATTCTCCCATATTGCATGGGCCCTCAGCCAAATAAAAAGGGGTGGTGGTAAGGAAAAATTTGCGTGGGGTTAGTTCCAAGAACAAGCATATGATAATTTGAAGCAACGCTTGTGCTTAGACTTAGTACTTTCACTACCAAACTTGCAACAACCCTTTGAGATCGAGACAGATGCTTCATACTATGTTGTGGGCGTCATTTGCACTCAGCACGACCACCCCATGGCCTATCATAGTGAGACACTATCAGATGTTGTCCATAAGTACCTTACTTACGACAAAGAAATGTACTCCATTGTGCAAGCCTATCGCCAGTGGAAACATTACATTCTTGGGAAGGATACAGTCATCCACACTGATCATAAACCACTGCAGTTCATGCCGACATAGGGAAAATTGCAAAATGACCTCCATAAAAAGTGGTCCACATACTTGCAGAAATTCCACCTCAACATCAAGTATAAAACAGGAAGCACCAATCACATCGTTGATTTCCTCAGCAGAACGCTAGTCGTGTCACTCACCACGGTTCTAGACTCTTGCAGCCATGAGACCTATGGATGGCCCCAACTCTATGAGACAGACCCAGAATTCACCACCACCTACCAAATGTTGGGTACAAACACATTTGTTGATAATTTACATATTCATGATGGGTTGTTGTGTCGTCTGGGCCATATCTATGTTCCATCAAGCAAGCGAGCGAAGCTTATCTGGGAAGCCCACTATGGTCGGGTGGCAGGACACTTCGGCATCGAAAAGATAGTGATGATGCTACAGAAACATTTCTACTGGCTGAAACTTCGACAGGAGGTCAGCAAGTACATCAATTCCTGCACTGCCTGCACTATTGCCAAACCAACCACTAAGAAACAGGCCATGGGAATCCATCTCAATGGACTACATGTTGGGCCTCCCATCCACCAAGTGGGGAAATGACTGTGTTTTTGTGTTTGTTGATCTCTTTTCTAATATGGCGATTTTGGTTGCCTGCAAGAAGAGCATCACAACAGAGGCCACTACCAAGATCTTTTTTGAACGAGTCTGGGTACATTTTGGAATCCCACAAACCATTGTCTCAGATCGAAACAGTCGATTTCTCAGTACATTCTGGTCGAGCCTCTGGTCACTGCTGGACACCAAGCTCACCAAATCCATGACCTTCCACCCCAGACAAGTGGCCAAAACGAGGTCGTAAATCAAATGATTGTGAATATCCTTCGCATGCATAATTCAAAGAACCCTCACACATGGGATGAGAGCCTTCCCTATGTCTAGCATAGCTACAACTGAGACCTGCATAACCCAACTAGCCACAACCCCTTTCAGGTGGGGTTGGGATTCCAACCATTGGGTCCCATAGATGTTTCACTTCCCCTTACATTCACCTCGACCGACTCATATCCTGCTCCAACTGAAGCTGACAAAGCCACCCGGTTCATTGAGTGGATCTAGCACATCTGCCAATAGGTTCATGATATCCTACAGAAGTCCAATGACAAGTACATAAAATTCCACAATCAACATCGGGTGCCACATAAGTTTCAAGTGGGCGACAAAGTTTGGTTTCACTTGCAGAAAGAACGCCTTACAGGACCCCATCTGAAGCTTTTCCCACTTCATTATGGATTGTACATTGTCATGAAGGCCATGGGAGATAATTATTTTGATCTCAACATTCCTCGTTTCCTTGGCCTGCACCCAATGTTCAACGTGGATCTCCTTCGCCGTTATTTCCCACCATTATTGGACACCTCAGAAGTCTCAGAACAGTTGACACCAATAGAGCTCAACCCTGACTGCATACAACAGGCATCCCGTGATCATATTCTGGACACACAAATCAAGGGCACTCGACAACAAAGGATCCATCTGTTATGGCAAGATTTGCCTCACCATTGCTATCTTGCACAGAGGGCCTTTTTCCATTTCCCTATGCAGACTTATCAAACCCTTTTTAATAAATCCAAAGCCAAAAATATATATTTTTCCACATATACGCTCCCTAATTGCTTTGCAAGATGTGTATATGCTTGCTGCTCCACTACAACTCACGTATATCGAGATTTGTGCCAGAAAATACAAAATGAGGTTGGGTTTCCATGTCACGACAAAAGATCTCCGATCTTTGGCCTTCCATATACTGGAAACGTTCTGAATCAGCCCTTCAGTTGCATTCTGGAAGCTATAAGAGCACAATTTCGAGCTATGGAAAAGGAGGAGAAAGCATTCAACTTTAAGAGCAAAGTTACTCTGGAGAAATTACTTCATATTGAGTCTGCATCCCTTTGTCCCCCAAGTCTGAACACAGTGTTCAACCCCCAAGATCTTTCTTTATTGTTGAGAGGACCTCATTACCTCTTTGCTATGAGCTTGCCTTTGGTGGAGGATTGAAGTGGTGGAGACCCAGTTGGAAGGAACTTGGTTTCTTGGTTTAGAACCGTGCCGACACAGAAGTCTATAATGTTGATACTTCTATTGATCAATTATTAATAGAAATACTCCTTTCCCGTCCTATCGATATCTTGAAAATATATGATTATTATCCATGGGCATGTTTGTAATGTTTATTAATGGATTGTGCTATCTGATGTGCTGACTCATTTTATATATTATCACTATATACTTGCATCCCCTGTTTGTTGAGAACTTCTTGTAGGTGTAAAGCTTTGGGTCAAAGTGCTCAACGATGGAACGACATCAAACGATTGGATCGAGGTAGGCTTCTTCCTCATATTGCACATTAGTTTATATAGCACATGTTGGAAATAAGTTGATTTCTGCAGTCATACCTGTCTGTTGTGGTTTACCCTTGGCCATAGAGAGTTTTTCCCTTGTAACACTATCTTTATCGAGTCGTCAAAGCAGGGCAACTCCTACACCAAGGTAAGTGTCTCACCCGGGGCCAAATTCAACAGAAATTTCCTCATCTGATGGGGGAACTCAATGCAATGGAGACCATTGCTTCCTAAGGAGGGAGGATTGACATAGGTGGACATCAATGGCCACCCACCTTTTCCAACTAGCTCAAAATAGTTTTCTGGCAATTTTGGCAATTTACTATTTTTAGCAGTTTTAACTTCCGGGGCCATTTTGAGGGCCTAAATGAATTTTTTTCGGGATCGAGCTTCTCAATCATAGCCAAAGGCATGATTGAGCCCCCAAAATGAATCTCCTCAACAATACCTTTCCAACGGGCTACCATGCGCCTAAAACGAAGATCGTATGAAAAAGTTACGACCCCAGGAAGTTGATGTACTAACTTACCCAAACGAGGCCCACATGACTTTTGGCGCTTCATCTCCTAGGGTTAGGTTTTTGGATGTCTAGGGATTTTTGGCATTCCTGTTTATTGTAAAAAGGCCTTCAGAGCCTCATTGTAATGATCTTCTTTCAAATGAGCGTAGCCGTCACATCTCTTCTCAGAGATAACCTGCCACCATTCCAACAAGCTTGTTTCCGCTGCATTTTACAGTTTCAACTTATTTCATTATTGAATAGAAAACCAGTTTTACTGTATCTCTGTTATTTTGTGTTAAGCACCTGTTAATAATTTGTATTCATTTTGTTCTGCTCATAAAACCTGGATCACTATATGTCAGGGTAGCAAAGGGCATGGATAAAGTGGTTGCATCTCAGGGAGCATTGTTACAATACTCATCACATGTCCATCAGGATGAGCCCATTTAGGGCATTGTATGGATATGATGCTCCATATTTTTTTGAATTTGGTGTTTGTAGAGAGAAGATCTCCCAAGGCCAAAGACTCATTTTAGGAAAGTCAGTACATCTTGAGAGTCCTGAAGGAGAATTTGCAGGCTGCTCAGAATCAACAGAAAATGTATGTAGATAGGGGCAAGGTATAACACAACTTTGAGGTTGGGGACCTAGTATTCCTTAGATTTCAACCTTATATATAGTCATTGCTGGAAAAGAGTGATGTAGAGAAGTTGAATGCTCACTTTTACGGGCCCTATAGAGTGATCAAGGGAGTTGGGGAAGTAGCATACGAGCTAGAGATACTAGAGGATGATACTAGAGGGTATCATGATCCACAACACCTTTCATGTATCCTGTCTAAAGAAGGCATTGGGACAACAGGTCAGATATTTGGTATATCTTCCTCCACTAGATGAGGAATGACAGTTGGTTCTAACTCTCGAGAGGATTGTTGATGTCAAGGAATGGAGGATGAAGAGAAGATTCATTCAAGAGTACTTGGTTGTACTGAGAGGATTTCTTATGGAACATGCTACTTAGGAAGGAGAGAAGATATTACATCACCTTGATCTGGAATTTCTTGAGGACAAGCAATCTTGGGAAGGGAAGACTATAATGTCCCCTTCCAATTGATCATGATGAAGGATGAATCAATATCCTATATGAATCCCATAGTCTATAGTCAACAAGGGAAAGGGATCAATCAAGGAGGTTTATTTGGTGTCACTATAATGATAAATCCTAAAGTAAAATTAAATTAAATAAATAATCATATTTAAATGAAATTGGAGGGAAAATATCTAGAAGTTTCGAAGGAAGGATAAATAGAGGGGTAACCCTTCTCTTTGGAATTATGATTTGATCTCTCATTTTGGAGTTCTCTTGGAGCCATTTTTTTGTTATGGTTTAGAAAAACCCTTCCACTAGTATAGTCTAGTTTCACTACTATAGTCTAGTTTCAGTGGTTCAATACCCACCCTAGCCAGAAAAGAGGGGATTCCATATAGGACTACCATTGGAGCTTCATTTGGGAGTTTTTCATTCATTTGGAGAGTTATTGAGGTACACATGAGGTTTATGGAACTTTCCAGACAAGGTCGAGCCTAAATATTTGCAGGTTTTAGGAGGGTTCAGTGAAACCAGGGTTTAGGGCATTACCATGGGTTGAGTACAGGCATCCCACGAGACCCCACTATATGTCTATCAGTTGTCCCAAGAGGAACTATGTGATCGGAATTGCAGTAGGACACTCATATCAAGTTCATAGGGTTACAGGAGGGTCACTAGCAGAGCAGATATTGTTGGAGCAGAGAATCACAGGAAGCACCATATTGGCATCATTCTGATTTTCCTTTTATTGTGTGTTATCCCTCCAAGAGTCTATCTAGGTTGTAGATCGAAAGAGATTGGTAACTTAATCAAATTCTCAATGAACTATATGAAATTGGATCAGAAATGGATAACTCACTCTCTCACTCATTCACATTGAACATATCCATACAAAATAAGGATCTCAAAAGGTATTGATCAAATGGTTTTTAAACTCAGATGGATGAAGAACACTCACTATATCAACAAGATTATACACATTAAAAACATATATAAAAGGATGAATATAAAAAGGAAAACTACTTATGTTTTTGTCCACCAATGAAATGATTTAAATACATAAATCAATGACTATGTAAACAAAACAAATGAACATGACATTCAATCATAAGTATAGGAAAAATGAATGAACAAAGGTCTTGTTGGCCCTTGACCAAGTTTTGAGGATACTTGGTCATGATTGACCTATTTTTGGGACATCGACAAGCTGTCAAAGATGGAGCGCAAGATGAAGAGGAGATTGCGGGATCTCAGCCCCTTTTTAGGGATTTTTGGGTTTTGGGATCATGTAACAGGTATGGGAAGGTTGGCCCATGGGTTTACCCATGACTTTTGCAATATATATATAGAAGCTAGGAGATGTAGAAAGTAGTAGTGATCGATCTATGTGATCGAAGGATTGTAAGTGCTTTGTGCATACTATGTAAGATTGGTAAGGCTAAGTGCAAGGGACTGTAAGATATGTAGAGGAGGCTTTGTGTTGAACCTAACTCGGTGAAGGAGGATCTAGAGAAGTGCGTAGATATCCTGTCCTATGTGAAGTATGGTTTTTGAGGCTCTATGAATGTAACTGATTAACAGAAGATAATAGAAGAGAAGAAGAGTTGGTGGATGTATCCCCAGGGGGGTGAACCACGTATATGTTGTGTTTCTCTGCTTTGTGCGATGTGTTGGTGTGTTTATGTGTGACTTGCTATGATATAGATGAATGTTATATAGAACTGATGTTGCTTTGTGCTTAATAAGGAGAAGGAATGTTAGATCTGACCTATGTGAGTATTCTTAGTGCCTGAATTTGCTAGATCTAATATGTTCCTTTATTCTAAGTACTATTAGATGTGGATCTGGTTGAATACTACGATGCTCTATAATTAGGGTTTTTTCTGCATTGTTACTAAGAACTGAATATTGATGAATGTTCACTGCTTAGTGCTCTGTTAAATATTAGAATCACAAATCTGTGTCCCAGCTAAGGTTGAAGACATTTGAGTCTTGCAACCACCCCTGCCTCTACCTCGAGTGAGACCTCTTCTGCTTCGCAGGTGTTGTCGAAAGGGTCGGTAGTTAGGGTTTTGTTGGTACGTTGTTGTAGCGTTGAACCTTGGGTCTGACCCTATGCCAAAAAATGGTTCTGTTGTTGAGACCTGAAACTGTGATTGTTGGGAACTGAGGAAAAAGAATCTTTGTGCAAAGACCTAACCTGAAATTGTGAAAGATCTGTGCGTAGATATGTTGCTCTAGTGTGCAGTATTCTACTTGATTTGTGAAGCTCTGTGCTAAAGAAAGAAGTTTGATCTGAAGAAAAGAGGATCCTAGAAAGAATTGTTTGCAGGTTAGCTACCATGATCCTAGTGCGCAATACAGGAAAGGTTGCGGATCATTTAAGAGAAAGAGAGGATTAAACCTTTGTTATAGTTGCAGAAGACCGGGACATCTGGCTAAGGAATGCCCTGGAAAGAGACCTAGTTGCCTCTGTTGCAAAGCTATGGACCATGAAGTATTGGATTGCCTTAGAATGATTGCTAAGGTTGAAAGAATGAATATGAACCAAGAAAACCCTAAGGTAGATCCAGAAACTAAGATTATGATAGAACCCCAGAAAGGATCAGAGAAAGTGTTACTACATATGAAAAGAACCCTGAATGACCACCGATATATCATCTTATCAAAGATATTCAAAGAAAAAGAATGTATTGAAGTAAGAATAGGAGACTTCGACATTGACTGTGTCCTGGATGAGGAAACACAAGTGAATATCGTGACAGAAAGAACCTGGGAAGCTATAGGAAAGTCTGTTATGATTCCTACATTAGGAGGAATAGGATTATTCAGAGGAAAGTTGATAACCCTATGTGGAAGACTTACCAGGATATCTATGAGTGCTCATGGAACTTCGACAGAGGAAGAATTTGAAGTTGTTAAATTTATTGAGAACAATGCTCCATTTGCTATGTTATTAGGAAAACAGTGGATTGAAAAAGATCAGGCTAGAAGGAAAGAAGAAGAAGTCTTAGAACAAAAGAAGCAATAATTAAAAGATTTCATGACTAGGAAGATTGTGCACTTGATTAAAGAACAGGAGAAAAAATCGAAGCCATTTGGATGTCGAAGTTGCAAAAATACCAAAGGACTCCAAAAATATTGCAGTACCTATTCCAGGTACAGACGAAGTATTACCCTTGATTTCTAGGAAGGAATCCCTCCAGCGCGAAGTTACTCTGCCAAAAAAATATAAGAACAAGAATGGAAAAAGGAATTCTGAGACGAAGCTCACTGGAAAGAAGGTTAGAAAACTAAGTAAGAAGAGAGCTAATATTGAAAAGTTGTAGAAGGTTCCAGAGGGAACTTTACAGAAGGAAAATTTGGAAAATTGGAGCTTTGTCGAAATATCATAACAGAGTCACATGGCACTTCGCCATGGAAAAGCAATATAGTCGTTAGAGACAATATAACCGTTTGACCGACGGATCGAATGGGTAGAAAGGAATTTATGGTCAGAAAATTTGCCATCAGACTGTTGGGACCGTGCCACAATGGATAGAACTAAGTTAATGAAGGCTTCTCACCCATTGCAAGAGATTCGTTGCCGAGTTATCTATTTATCCTATCATGCCACGCAATGAGAACACTTTTTCCAATCATGACTATCAGAGCTCACAACATAGGTTATTTCACAGAGTGATCATGGTGTTACTTCCATCTATCCTGTTGTGTTAACCTATTACTCTTCGAACCCGAGACATTCAACCATGAGCGTGCATGTCGGACGAGCTTAGCGCTGCAGAGAAAATTGTCGAGGAAGTTCTTATTGACCTAATGACTGAAAGGGTAATGTCTGAAAGAGTGATGTCTGCAAGTATTCAAGCATCATCAACGAGAGGACTGCAAGCCTCTCCGTCGATTTCTTACGGAGACGGATCATCTTGACCATCAGCAGAAAAGATAACTAAACACAGAGATGACCTAGCCAATGCGAAGATGATCCTGTCCATACTGTTGGATTACATCCCACCTCTAGTTGGGGCAGTGAGTTGAGATAGTGTGTTAAGAGAATTCAAGTACACCATGATTACTGCGTACCTCCCAAAGGGGATATGCGTAGTTTTCACACAACAGGATAAGATCACATCATTGAAGTTCAGTGACTTCAACCTTGGAGATTGAAAAAACTACAATATGCTCACCTCGTATAAGTACATGACCAAGATGAAGGGAAAGAACTCAAAGATAATCCATCAATTGTGGCTGATGAACCTCGCGCAGTCCACCCTGTTAAACATAATGAAGATTCCACATTTCAGAAGGCACCAGGAAGCCAATGCCTGTGTCAAGCTATTGCTCGCATGTTACCATGGTGGTTATTTATGGCTATACCGTCATATTACAGTCGATCTAACGTTGATCCATAGGTTCATAGGGTTGAGTATGCAAGGACCTGACCCGCGGGAGTTCTACCCAGGAAAATCCACAGATCGCGCGCTAGCACATAAGATTAAGGACACATATGGCGATGTCGAGAAGGGGACGTGAGGCTACAAGGTAGCCTCCATCTAGAATGGCACAGTGCACCTAGCATGTCAGTTAATAGCTGGAAAGATGGTACTCAAGAACCAACCCACACAAGTCACGGGATTTTTCGTCGATCTCGCGGGGAAGTGTGTAGAAGGCTTACAGATGAACTAAGCGAAGTACCTATTCAATCAACTAGAACTAGACTACCGCAAAGCGTAGGATCAGGGCTACGAGTTTCACTTCAGCTGGCTCCTGATCCTCATCATGTCTGTTTCCTGGGAGATGCCGGAAGGTGTGACCTTTCTGGACATTGAACCATTTGAGCCGCTTGCCGTGAAGTTCACCACACTTTGGTATTCGAGTGATATGAACAAACAATGGCAGTTGAATGCTGTTTTTCATACGTACTACCTTCATTTGAAGAGAGACATAGAAGCAGAACCTCACATGACTTCGAACACCTTATATAGATTCCAACCTCTGACGAAGTTATACGCAGATCGACACTTCATCTACCTTACAACACGAGCCGATGAACATAAGAAGTAGTTGTAGTCGTACTACAAGCTCACAGAAGAGGATCTTGAGGAGATCACTAAGGACTGGTCGACAAACCTCCTTATTCCAACAAACCCTGTAGAGATGTACGACCCTGATAGCTTGGAAACAGTGCATGATACACCCGGACCCAACAAAACTAAGAAGACCGAAGAGGTCCAAGAATTAAGCAGTGCTTTAGGAAAGACTGCTTCAGTATCACCTGACCAAGAGGGTGATGACGAAGAAAAAGAAATAAATGGTACAGGATCCGAACAGAAGTAAGGTGAAGTAACACCGTCGAGAGATGAGACCGATCCCTTGAAGAAAAGGAAGGTTTCTCCCCTGAAACCTTCATCCCGGAAGAAATCGAGAGCCACCGTGACCAAGATAGAGACCGTGCTTACTATTGATGACTTTGAATTCATCATAGCCTCCCTCAATGACGCTTCACTAGAAATTGTGGAGAAACAAGAAGCTAAGCAGGAGGAAATGTATGACAGACTTAAGGTCGAGTTCCAAGGGGTACAACAAGCCCTTCAGTCTAGCCGCGCAGTGTCCACTGCGCCCCTGCCATTAGGAGAACCAGAGTTGGGGGATGATCTAGCCCAACTCTATCGATTAGCTGATGTGGTCGAAGCTCGTCTTCATCGCGCACAAGAAAAATCCGAACAAGCTGCCCAGACCTTGAAGCAAGTACAAGGAAACATTATAGAACAACGCAGAATAGAAGAACAGAAGAAGGTTGATCTCCAGGCCAAGTTTGAAGCAGAAAAAGCACAGATGTAGCAAGAGAAAGAACAGTTGCTTGCAGAGGAACTCGAAGTAAAAGAAGCAGTAAATAGAGCACTTCACTCTGTGAAAAGCTTAGATCTACAGGCTGAAAACCGAGTCACACATCAAGTAGAGAAGCTAACGGAATCCATCTAACAGCTACAACAAAGAATATCATATTTAGAGCTTTGCACAGTTCCCAGCACTCTGCAGGATGTAAGAGATCAAAGAGAAGCGACTGCCAAGAGCGCAGTCGAGAGAATAAAGTCTCTTGCCATGGAATGAAAGCAACTCAGTGATCACAGTGCCCAAACTTATGAGCAACTCACTGAGAATGCATAATTGAAGGAACTGGAGTCGCAACTCTAGGAGGCGAAGAAACAAGCAGAAACAATATAGGCATAGTTGAAGCCCATGTCGGTTGTGGAAAGAATGAAGCGATCCCAGAAGCAGCGCACTACCCAGCAACAGGTTCACACCATTCAGAGAAAATTCATGGAAGTGACTTAGAGGCCCCAACCTATACAGGATGAGTCTTACCAACTATTCACAGAGATTGAAGGCCGAGGAGAAGAACTGGAGAAAGTTGTTGTTGTAGTAGAACAGTGCCTGGAAGGTGCAAGATACCAGATATAATAAATATGTAGAACAAAAATAAAATGCTAGAAATGGAAGAATAACAGTAATATAACCAACATAATCTTCACAATAACACAGAAATAATATGAGAACAACAACTGAAATAGCACTTTGATTCATAAAGCAATGTCCATAGGCCTCTTCGAGGGGGCAACCTCCAGTTGAGAAGCACTCTGTTACAATAATATCCAAGCTAGGGTTTTCATACCCTTGACCCTTATTTATACTAAATATGTCTATTAAGAGAAGCATCTAGAGGAAGATCCTTCTAGAAACAAAAGCTTCTATTAGGTCTTCGTACATCCACCTTATTCTATTTTATTGAAAGGCCTTATTAATATTGACCTTTATTACATATGAATACATTGATCTACCTATGTGCAGGTTAGGACCTTAACATGTCCACCCCCTTAAAAACAGCCTTGTCCTCAAGGCTTGAGATGTGGAAACTACTGCAGAATGGTAGCTAGTTCCCAAGTGGCATCTGCTAGAGTCATATCTTTCCACTGTACTATCACTTCCTTGATGGTTCTTTGACGCAGGTGACGCTCACGCTGGTCCAAAATTGCTTCTGGCTATAGCTAAATGGATCCTTTTTCAGATAACTCTGGAAGGTTGGTTTGAATTTGGCACCTGGTTCCAATCACCTTCTTCAAGCAGGAAACATAAAAAACAGGATGTAGCTTCGACTGACTAGGAAGAGCTAACTGATATGCGACTTGTCCCACATTCTTGAGAACTGTGTAAGGACCATAGAATTTGGGCACTAGCTTCTGACAATGCTTGGCCTTGAGGGAAGTTTGCTTATATGGTTGCAGTCGCAGAAACACCTGATCCCCTTCTGCAAATTGACNCCACTGTACTATCACTTCCTTGATGGTTCTTTGACGCAGGCGACGCTCACGCTGGTCCAAAATTGCTTCTGGCTATAGCTAAATGGATCCTTTTTCAGATAACTCTGGAAGGTTGGTTTGAATTTGGCACCTGGTTCCAATCACCTTCTTCAAGCAGGAAACATAAAAAACAGGATGTAGCTTCGACTGACTAGGCAGAGCTAACTGATATGCGACTTGTCCCACATTCTTGAGAACTGTGTAAGGACCATAGAATTTGGGCGCTAGCTTCTGACAATGCTTGGCCTTGAGGGAAGTTTGCTTATATGGTTGCAGTCGCAGAAACACCTGATCCCCTTCTGCAAATTGACGTTCCGAGCAACCTTGATCTTCTTGTTGCTTCATGCGATTATGTGCCATGACCAAGTTCTCTTTAAGGGTACGAAGAATATCCTCTTGGACTGTAAGTGTTTGGTCAACCGCCTGGACCTTCAAGGTACCCGGTAAGTATGAGAGAACTGAAGGTGGCTTCTATCCATATACCTCTTCAAAAGGAGTCATGCGAGTGGTTGTATGGTATGTAGTGTTGTACCACCATCCGGCTAGGGGTAACCATTGAGCCCACTGGTGTTGATTTTCAGAGGAAAAGCACCTCAAATATGTTTCCAAACACTTGTTGACAACTACCGTTTGACCATCCATCTGGGGATGATAAGCTGAGCTGAGATGCAATTGTGTGCCTTGTAGCTTAAACAGATCTTGCCAAAAATTGCTTGTGAAAGTTGGGTCACGATCAAAAACAATAGAGTGCGGCATGCCATGAAGCTTGAAGACTTGGTCCATGAAAATTTGAGCCACCATGGATGCAGTAAATGGGTGGTGAAGAGCACAAAAATGAGCATACTTGGAAAGGCGATCCACCACCACCACCATTATGACTGATTTATTCCCCGATTTGGGTAAGCCTGTAATAAAGTCCATAGAGATATCCTTCCAAATAGCAGGGGGAATTGGAAGCGGTTGGAGGGTGCCCGGAGATTTGACTGTTTCTCCCTTGTTGCGTTGACACACCTCACATTCAGCGACAAACTTACGGATGTCTTGTTTCATACCATCCCAGGAAAAAAAACGTTTGACCCTGTCATATGTTTTGGTGAACCCTGAGTGCCCCGCTGTGGGTGTAGCATGAAGCTCAGAAAGTACCGTGGATTTGAGCTTGGATTGTTTACTTAAATACAAGCAGCCTTTGTATCGAAGCTCATCCTAGAGCCAGGAGTACCCTGGGGGAGACGGAGTCTTGGTCTGCAGTTGCTGGATCAGATGCGAACTTTTGGGATCTTGAAGCCATTCCTGGCGCACAGCTTGGAGCCAATCGGGTACAATGAAGGAAAGAGAAAAAAGGGATCCTTCGTCTTCATATTTTTGGGACAGTGCATCCGCCACGACATTGTCTTTTCCCTTCTTGTAAATGATCTCATAATCATATCCAAAGAGCTTAGTCACCCATTTTTGTTGCTCCTGGGAGGAAATGCGTTGTTCCATAAAGTACTTGAGGCTTTGATGGTCGGTCTTAATTTGGAAGCGTTTCCCCAAGAGATAAGGATGCCACATCTCAACGGCATGCAGAATCGCCACCATTTGCTTTTCATAAATGGGTTTGCCCATATTCCTTTCAGACAGTTGCTTGTTGGTGAAGGCCAAAGGTCGACCCTCTTGCATAAGGACAGCGCAGAACCAGAACTAGAGTGGTGCACATGGCCGTCTTCAAGGTTTGAAAATCTTGAGCAGCTATTGGAGTCCAAGTGAAAGAGTTCTTTTTTAGGAGAGTCGTGGTAGGTGCTGCAATCTTTCCATAGTTCTTAACAAACTTGCGATAATACCCTGTTAGGCCCAAAAATCCATGCAATCTTTTGAGAGTCTTTGGGTGCGGCCAGTCTTGATTGAGCATAGCTTCAATCTTTTTCGGGTCCACCCTGACGCCATCCTTTCCCACCAGATGACCCAAGTATTCTACTTCTGAGGCATCAAAAGCACATTTAGACTGTTTCAGGAAAAGTTGGTGCTGAGAGAGTAGGCGGAGAAATTGATCCACATGAGTAAGATGGTCTGTCCAGGTTTTTCTATAGATGAGGATATCATCAAAGAAAACTAAGACAAAATGATAGAGAAAAGGACAGAAGACATGGTTCATGAGGCTCTGGAAGGTAGAGGGGGAGTTACACAAGCCAAAGGGCATGACCAAAAACTCATAGTGGCCCTCATGAGTGCAAAAGGTTGTGTTGGGAATGTCTGCCTCTTTCATACGTATCTGGTGATAGACCGAGCGAAGATCAAGTTTGGTAAAGAATTGGGCGCCACTCAATTCATCCAGGAGGTCATCAATGACAGGAATGGGAAATTTGTCTTTGATGGTCAGTTTGTTGAGAGCACGAAAGTCGGGACACATTCTCCAAGAACCTTATTTCTTCAGTACCATGACGACCGGAGACGAGTAAGGGATCGTACTAGGATGGATGATGCCTGCAGTAAGGAGTTCCTGGACCATTTTCTCAATTTCATTTTTTTGTGCAAAGGGGTGGCGATATGGACGGATATTGGGGGGAAGGCTTCCTGGGACAAGGGGAATGGAATGATCATGAACACCTCGAGAAGGAGGGAGTCCTTGGGGAGTGGAAAATACCGTTTGATGTTTAGAAAGGAGGGCTTGGAGGTCTTGGGGCACTGGGGGTGTCTCTGTGGCTTGTATGGAATGGAGTTGGGCAATGACACCAGAATGACCTTTTTTGAGTAGCTTTTCCATGCGATGGGAACAGATGACCTCAGGTGAACCAGCAGTGATACCTTGGAATTTATATTGGTGGCCTTCTTGGTCGAATTTCATGGTTAAGTTCTTAAAATCCATGAGAATGGGACCCAAATTCCTTAGCCAGTCTACACCCAACACAATGTCACAACCTCCCATGTCCATAGCAAACATATGGGATTTTAGGTGGTAGTCACCGATTTGGAGACACACATTTTCACAGTGCCCGCCACATTTCATAGAACCACCATTGGCAATCATGATTTCGAAATTGTTGACAGCATAGATGTAGCAATGAGTTTCTTGGGCAATGCGGCCATGAATAAAATTGTGGGTGCTGCCACTATCAATTAGAATGATGACCTTTCGGTGCTTGATGTAACTGATTAACTTGAGGGTTTGGGGGGCAGAGAAGTTAATGAGAGCATTGAGGGAAATGATCGATTCCACTATGGGAGGGTCGGAGGGAGGGTTTATGTCAGTGATTTCTGGTGACTCGGGCACAAGGGGAGTTTCAACATCCTCTTCCGAAGTATCCTCAGAGATGGCCATAAAAATATTTTGTTCCTTACATTTGTGGCCCGGAAAATATTTGTCATCACAATTATAATAGAGGCCTTTGAGTTGGCGTTCAGCCATTTCAGCCCTGGTCAATTTTTGGATCTTTAATGGGGAGGAGGGAGTAGTGGGGTTTATTGGTGTAGGGCGAGGGATAAAGGAAGGCTTACGGTTTTGAGAGGAAACAATTTGTTGTGCTTCTTTAGCTTTTTTAGTAGCCTCCACCCAACTCGCAAGTCTAGCCATGAGGACATGGGCCCGAATCTCCTCCTTGAGGCCACTGATAAAACACTCTCGAAAGAAAGCATCAGTCATGCCCTCTGTTCAAAAATCCAGGCGCTCAAATGCAGCTATGAAGTCTTCTACTATTCCTGATTGTTTCAATTTTTTCAAACAACCCAAATGGTTGGTGTCAGTGTCAAAGCATTCATAAAGCTCAGTCACAAATTAGGTCCAAGCAATATACCCTTGACGGGAAGTCTTTCTCCATTGCCACCATTGCTAGCATTCTTGATCTAGATGGAGAACACCATACCGAAGTTTGGCCAAGTCATCTGTAATGTTGTAGAGAGAGAGAAATAATGTTCCATTTGGGTGACCCAACCAGTGGGGTCCGAGCCATCAAATTTGGTTACATCCACCCGCAAAAGGCGTATGTCCCGTTGAAAGTGATGGGGTTGAAAGGTATGGGAATGGGAAGAAGTTTCACCTTTAGTTTTTGTATGTGCGTCAGGAAAAGGGTCATCGGTAGGGATCTTTAGTTTGGTGCAGAGTGATGCAAAGACAAATTCAAGCTGGGTGGTCAGTTCTTGTTTGACTTCCTCCATTGCGGACTGCATGGATGCATTTATGGTGGTATTGATGGATGTATCACGGGAGGCAATAGTAGCACTGAGTTGTTGCACTTCTTTTTGGGTCTCGAGGAAACTAGATTGCAAGGTATTGAAGCGAGACTCCAGTTCTTGGCTATGGGTATGGGCCATGAGGATGGGTGAACTGAAAAGGGAGCGGGCGGGGTCATAATTTTTTGCAGAAAAATGATATGGATGAATGTGATAAGGGAGAAGAGATGAATCTAATGGAATAGGTCTCAAATAATGGTGAAAAAAATTCCAGACTTTTTTTTTTCTTAGCTGCGGGGTTATACTTCGGTCTGAAGAATGCTGCAGTGCTGAAATCCCCAAATTCTTAACCAGAAAGAAATGTGTATTTACTTGGCAACCCGAACACAGTTGCGCGGCAATAGATCTGGCTGGTTTAATTTGTTTATGTTTATGTTCCCCAAGGGTTAGGTATTCAAGGGTTCTACAAACAAGGGTTTGCCCTGTGCTATAGCTCTCTGATATACGTGTAGTATCCAACAGTAGTACTCGGCCCAATATCTCAAGGCACTAACTAAGGAGGATAGATCGTACCCTTAGTCGTACTACCCGACTACCCAGGTACTAGAGAGTATCTTCCTGAGTGTTATTCTCAGTGACACTATAACAGTCCAGTGGCCGATAGGTTTATCTAAAGAGGGCTTCAGGAAATCTAGGCCGATCCGTACACAGGTGTTGTGTGATGCACTACCACTCGAAGGGGTACCAACAGGGGTTACAAGGGTGGCCAACAGATGTGCGCTTAAAAACCACTTGTATTTCCTATGTGTATGAATCCCTCAACCGCGGGTTTATGCATGTAACGACAGATCTCTGTGCCTTAAATACGTCAGAATATGTCTCTACCCTGAAAAAAAATACCCACAATTTCTGCGGAGGAAAGTGCTCTGATACCACTTGCAAGATACCAGATATAATAAATACGCAAAACAGAAATAAAATGCTAGAAATGGCAAAATGCTAGAAATGGCAGAATAACAGTAATATAACCAGCATAATCTCTACAATAACACAGAAATAATATGAGAACAACAACTGAAATAGCACTTTGATTAAGAAAGCAATGTTCACAGGCCTCTTCGAGGGGGCAACCTCCAGTTGAGTAGCGCTCTGTTACAATAATATCCAAGCTAGGGTTTTCATACCCTCGACCCTTATTTATACTAAATATGTCTATTAAGAGAAGCATCTAGAGGAAGATCCTTCTAGAAGTGGAAGCTTCTATTATGTCTTCTTACATCCGCCTTATTCTATTTTATTGAAAGGCCTTATTAATATTGACCTTTATTACATCCGAATACATTGATCTACCTATGTGCGGGTTAGGACCTTAACAGAAGGACCCGTGAACGAGGCAATCATCCAAGAGTTCATTGAACAGGAGATTGTGGCACAAAAACAAGACAAATCATCTCGAGACAAGATCGAGGCTTTCGAAACAGAATTACCCGGATCAGAGTGACTCAGGATGAGTCACAGGTGAATGTTGGGGACATGTTGGCCCTTGACCAAGTTTTGAGGATACTTGGCCATGATTGACCTATTTTTGGGACTTCGACAGGCTGTCAAAGATGGAGCGCAAGACACAGAGGATATCGTGGTATCTCAACCCCTTTTTAGGGATTTTTGGGTTTTGGGATCATGTAACGAGTATGGGAAGGTTGGCCCATGGGTTTACCCATGCCTAGGCCCACTTTTGTAATATATATATAGAAGCTAGGTGATGTAGAAAGTAGTATTGATCGATCTATGTGATCAAAGGATTGTAAGTGCTCTGTGCATACTATGTAAGATTGGTAAGGCTAAGTGCAAGGGACTGTAAGAGATCGATAGGAGGCTTTGAGCTGAACCTAACTCGAGGAAGGAGGATCTAGTGAAGTGCGCAGAACTCATGTCCTATACAGAGTAGGGTTTTTGAGGCTCTGTGCATGTAACTGATTAACATAAGATAATAAAAGAGAAGAAGAGTTGGTGAACCTAGCCCCGGGGGGGGTGAACCACGTATATGTTGTGTTTCTCTTCTTTGTGCGATGTGTTGGTGTGTTTATGTGTGACTTGCTATGATATAGATGAATGTTAGATAGAACTGATGTTGCTTTGTTCTTAATAAGAAGAAGGAATGTTAGATCTGACCTATGTGAGTATGCTTAGTGCCTGAATCTGCTAGATCTAATATGTTCCTTTATGCTAAGTACTATTAGATGTGGATCTAGTTGAATACTTTGATTCTCTGTAATTAGGGTTTGTCTGCACTGTTACTAAGAACTAAATATTGATGAACGTTCACTGCTAAGTGATCTGTTAAATATTAGAATCACAGATCTGTGTCCCATCTAAGGTTGCAGACATATGAGTCCTGCAACCACCCCTGCCTATACCTCGGGTGAGACTTCATATGCTTCGCAGGTGTTGCTGAAAGGGCTGGTAGTTAGGGTTTTGTTGGTGTGTTTTTGTATCGTTGAACCCTGGGTCTGCCCCTGTGCCAACAGGTCTAAACAATAACAGTGAAAGAAGCTTATGATGCCAGTATATATATATATATATATATATATATATATATATATCAAAGTCTTTACACCAAAATTGAACCTCTAACAATGATGCCTAAATGGGCTTAAATAGCCTTTTACAAATTAGTTTCATGATCCCCAAAAGATGGATCTGAATGCTACTTGTCAAACAGAATCTAATCTAATCTCAAAAAGGTGGGATGAGATATTATTTTTAAGGGATAGGTATCCCATCCGAATTCCAAATATTTAGCTCCACCTAAGCTTCCTCGTGGTTGTAGAAGTCCTTCACCACCTTTATCTAACACTTGGGCCATGAGTCATTTGCTTAAAAGTTGAACATAAGGTCAAAATTAACCAAATCTACCACCTATAGGAGTTTTCAGCACATAATACTGCAAGAAGAAGGCTTGCACTGACAACTGTTGTATACATTTCTTTGTCTCTTTGAATTTCTTTTTTAACACCTTACCAAGGTCTCGAAGGTTCGCTGGAGGTCACAAAATTTGTCATAACTCTATTTCTTTCTATGAGAAAGAAAACTAGTATCCTGGAGGTTGACAAAACTTGGAGATGGCCACTCAATTCTTGCTGTGAACATTATTCAAGGAATTTTATTGGTCGTGTTGCAAGAGGTGCATCACTTCCAGAACAGAAACTGTACAAGATGCCATTAGTTGAAGAGCGTGTCGGTTTAGTCAGAAGTTCTTTGTATGTTTGGAGGGCAGATGGAAAGTCATATATAATCACAACTTGTACTTTACTGAGTGTATTTCCATCAAGTAGACTCTCAGTTGTAACCATTATGTGCAACCTTCCATTCTTTGAGCCACTGCCAGAAATCTTTCCTTGATTTCCATCTTGTTGGTTCTTTAAATTTCCTCAAATGAATAATGCCTAATCACGAGGTTGATGTATCATTCTTATTTCCTTCCCAATGGAGAATTCAACATGAGACCAGGACACATGTGTTATATGGTGTTATGGTCAACCGGACTGGAACCATGGTCGACATTATATATGAACCATGTAACCTGGAAAATCTGCAAACACTTGTAGCATTCTCTCTATGATCATTATTTCCACTTCAATCACCAAGATGTGCACTTAATGACCCGCATACTTCTCATCCTCATTCCCTAGAATGTGGTTGACACCTCGACACTTGCATATTGAAGCTCGAGCTACCTTCATTCTTAAAGCACCTGGCATAAGGGTTTGTTTTTTAACTGTATTTTGTTTTTATTTACTTTACTCATGAATAAAATTCCACATGCACCGATAAATTCGAGCATTCCATTCTTATATGTGCCAGTGCTTTGTAGTATAATCGATGAGTTGTGTGTAAAAGGAAGGGCTTGGCGCTTGCGCTTGGCTTTGGTGACTTGTGTGTTGGTTTGTGCTTGACATGTGGACTCGGAGTTTGGCATAGTTTAGTATGTGATTTGGCTTAAGATAGTAATTAGCACTCGTGCACACACCACTCCTTTTTGTTAAAAAGGTAAAATAAAAATTATATGTTTTATTTGAAAATATGGGAATGCATAAAAACTAAGGATCTTAGGCAAAAAAATAACAATTTGTTATTTTTTTTGTATTGCAGGTCATAAGACAAAGCTCACAGGTTT
Source organism: Picea mariana (assembly GCA_032191745.1). NCBI lineage: Eukaryota > Viridiplantae > Streptophyta > Pinopsida > Pinales > Pinaceae > Picea > Picea mariana. The sequence goes on along the minus strand of JASDQU010101283.1, from coordinate 353,400 downwards.
TTGAGAAAAAAAGTGATCAATTAGGAACTTATCAAATCTCAATGAAGGAATTGGAAGTTATGACAATGACCAAAGACTTGGGAAATGGGAAAACTAATCCTTGATCTAATGAAACACTTAAAATGTTGTTGGTACATTTTAGGCACTAACATCTGGCTCCAATTGGGAAGGAGACCTCCCTGCGAGGCTCCAAGAACCTAGAAGACTGTGTGCATTTACCATTGGGATATGGAGTCAAATATCCAACCATTCTCTGAACATCTTCAAAACCGACCATTTATTCAAGCAATTAACTGATATTCTGCTGAAAAACTTGAAGGAAAAAAAATGCTCGGGAAGCAAGCTTTATTTCCTATGCTACCCTACTTCTAACCGGATCTACAACTTGATCAGGTAAAAGCAGACTTCCATAATATCCATTCAAGTAATTTTAAAACTGATATGATATTGTCTGTATCACTGATGAATAGATAATAACTGAAACATATCAGCAGTGATAGAAAATCCTTCAAGAAACAATGCTCACTTGGAAGTGTTGGTGAGTTAAAGAAATATGAAACTTTCAAGTAATCTGAAACATATGACTCCATCAAGGCTGCAAATGGATCTTTGAAACTGAAATCAAAAGAATTCTCATTCACAAAAAACATCTGCTCACCCATGACTACCTCTTTGCTTGAAAACTGATAACCTTCTAGTTCCCTTGTGATCAGATCTTGATCATCAGTAGGAACAACTTCCTTTTCAGAATAATGATCATAAGATAATGGCAAAGCGGTGTTTGAAACAGATGGATTATGATCAGCGAAGAAGATGTGATTATCTATGCAATCATCAGTTACTGTATGCTCAACATGGTTTGAAAACTGATCATAAACTTGATATGCATCCCTGTCCATAGAAAAATATGCAAATGCTAAAGAATCTTGATCTGAATCTGAAACATACTTACATCTTTGATGTTGTTCCGGATCTGATCCATACTTACTGTCTTCTTGTTCCAACTCTGAAACATACTAACAATCTTCCTGCTCATGTGCATGCATATCTTCGAAGTAAAGTGGATCTTTAATCCTTCTGGAAGCACAGATGTTCTCCTCCACTTCTTCGGCATCTTCAAATAAGCATGCTAAGGATGAAGGATTCCTTTCTAACAAGAGAAGGAAAAGCTCTGAATGCTGAGCCATAACATAGTATACCATGGCAGTGATCTCAATAGGCCGAACCTCCAAGGGCATGCTATGATAAATGTTATAAAATATTCTGTTGAAGATAGACAAAGATTCTTCCTCCTCTCACCTCAAAGCATAAAAATTAGCGAGGTACAAATCAAAAGATTTTTTCTCACCCCAATGCTTTGAAAAATCATTATACAACTCGATCCAAGAGCCAACAAAATCAGCACTCAAACTCTTAAACCATATTGCATCATCTCTGAAAAATGTTTTGGAGAACAACCTCATAGTAACATCATTCTGAATAATCTTGAATTGATCAACAAAATTTTTAAAGGTCCCCAAATGCCTCTTAGTTGTGACATGATCCTCTCCAGAAAAACGGGGAAGATACTCAAGGCAATCAAGAGGATAAGGATGAAGGAGGTATGGAAGCCTTAAAGGTTTGAACATCTTCATTCTGATTCTAGTTTTAAAAGCAGTGGGATGATCATGAGGACTAACAAGCTGATAGGAAGGCCTAATAATCACTGAAGATAAGGAGATCTGAGAAAGTTTTGCACCAGTTTGAATCTCCTCAAGGTCACAAGGATGATCAGATTCAGGAGGCATTTGAATGCAAAGCTCATCTTTATGAATAGGTTGAGGTAAAGATATAGGATCAACATCAACAACATAAGGAGGCTACAAATTTTTCTCTTGCAAGGATGGATATACAAAGGTAGGTTGATGATTATATGAATAGACAAAACACAAGATGATCCTCTTAATACGAGAAGGGAAAAACAAAAATGAGTTGATAAAGAACAACAACAGTTCATGAAGAAATCTTATGAATTGATACCTAGATTTTCCCTTATGAATTTTCATCTTCTGTCAATCACATCCTCCCCGGTGGAGTCTTTGATTGTGGAGTCGCTAGATAGATAGTTACAACCAATAGAATGCCCAACCTTTGTCTATCATCAAATATTGGAACTATGTTGTCTCCCAGGGAAGTCTTGTTATTTCTTCTCTCCCCGGCAACGACGCCAATTTTTTATCCCTCCAAGAGTCTCTCTAGGTTATAGATCGAGAGAGCTTGGTAACTTAATCAAATGCTCAATGAAATATATGAAATTGGATCATAAATGGATAACTCACTTACTCACTCATTAACATTGAACATATCCAGACAAGATAAGCCTTTCAAAAGGTATTGATCATATGGTTTTTAAACTCAGATGGATGAAGAACACTCACTATATCAGCATGATTATACACATTAAAAACATATATAAAAGGTTGAATATAACAAGGAAAACTACTTATGTTTCTGTCCACCAATGCAATGATTTAAAGACATAAATCAATCATTGTGTAAACAAACCAAATGAACATGACATTCAATCATAAGTATAGGGAAAATGAATGAATAGATGTATGAACAATAACAATGAAAGAAGCTTATGATTCCAGTATATATATATCAAAGTCTTTACAATAAAAGAGTGTGTAAATATCTCCAAAATTGAACCTCTAAAAATGATGCCTAAATGGGCTTAAATATCCTTTTACAAATTAGTTTCATGATCCCCAAAATATGGATCTAAATGCTACTTGTCAAATAGAATCTAATCTAATCACAAAAAGGTAGGATGAGATCCTATTTTTAAGGGATAGGTATCCCATCCGAATTCCAAATATTTAGCTCCATCTGAGCTTCCTCGTGGCTATAGAAGTCCTTCACCACCTTTATCTAACACTTGGGCCATGAGTCATCTACTTAAAAGCTGAAGATAAGGTCAAAATTGACAAAATCTGCCACCTACAGGAGTTTTCAACGCATAATACTGCAAGAAGAAGGCTTGCGCTAACAACTGATGTATACATTTCTTTGTCTCTTTGAATTTCTTTTTTAACACCTTACCAAGGTCTCGAAGGTTGGCTGGAGGTCACTTTCATAACTCTATTTCTTTCTATCAGAAAGAAAACTAGTATCCTGGAGGTTCACAAAACTTAGAGATGCCCACTCAATTCTTGTTGTGAACATTGTTCAAGCAATTTTATTAGCCATGTTGCAAGAGGTGCATCACTTCCAGAACATAGACTATACAAGATACCATTAGTTGAAGAGTGTGTCAGTTTAGTCATCTCTGTATTTTTGGAGGGAAGATGGAAAGTCATATATAATCACAACTTGTACTTTACTGAGTGTATTTCCATCAAGTAGACTCTCAATCATAACCAGTATGTGCAACCTGCCATTCTTTGAGCCACTGCCAAAAATATTTCCTTGATTTCCATCTTGTTGGTTCTTTAACTTTCCTCAAATGAATAATGCCTAATCATGAGGTTGACGTATCATTCTTCTTTCCTTCCCAATGGAGTATTCAACCTGAGACCGAGACACATGTGTTATATGACGTTATGGTCAACAAGACTGGAACCATGGTCGACATTATATATGAACCACGTAACCTGCAAACTCTACAAACACTTGTAGCTTTCCCTATGCGATCACTATTTCCACTTCAATCACCAAGATGTGCACTTAATGACCCGCAAACTTCTCGTCCTCGTTCCCTAGAATGCGGTTGACACCTTGACACTTGCATATTGAAGCCCAAGCTACCTTCATTCTTAGAGCACCTAGCATAAGGGTTTGTTTTTTAACTGTATTTTGTTTTTCTTTATTTTACTCATGAAAAAAATCCCACATGCACCGATAAATCCAAGCATTGCATTCTTATATCTGCCAGCGCTTTGTGCTATAATCGATGAGTTGTGTGGAAAATGAAGGGCTTGGTGCTTACGCTTGGCTTTGGTGACTTATGTGTTGGTTTGTGATTGACATGTGGACTCAGAGTTTGGCATGGTTTAGTATGTGATTTGGCTTAAGATAGTAATTAAAACTCGTGCACACACCACTAATATTTGATCAAAAGGGAAAATAAAAATTATATGTTTTATTTGAAAATATAGGAATGCATAAAAACTAAGGATCTTAGGAAAAAAAAATAACAATTTGTTATTTTTTTTTGTATTGCAGGTCATAAGCCAAAGCTCACAGATTTTTGAGCAAAAAGGCGATCAATTAGGAACTTGCCAAAGCTCAATGAAGGAATTGAAAGTTATGACACTGACAAAAGACTTGGGAAATGGGCAAACTAAGCCTTGATCTAATGAAACACTTAAAATGATTTTGTTACATTTTAGGCGCTAACATTGTGTATGTTAGTATATTTGTGCAGCTACCATGCATCCATTAGACTTGTGTGTTCAGGAGTATTCTACAACTATTATTACAACCATTAAATATCATTGTATTTTTTTTCCATCCATAATAAGATGTCATGGTTATCTACTCTATTTTCTTTGTAATGGGTGCATGCAATGTGTTTGTCAATATTTCTATATGAGCAAACGTTTTGTAAGGGTTAACAACAATATTAATACCATGTGTTTGACATATTTACAAAAGGAGAATTAACATTTTTTGGACAGAAAACATAATAAACTCGTATAACCTAGTTGGGGACATTACAATCCATCAATTGTGTGGTGGAGAGGCCTCTATATTACAACACCATATTTCCTCTCAAGGTTCTAGTGTGCAATAAATCTACCATTCTTTCTTTTGATACTACAATACCTCAAACAATGAGGTTATTCTTCTAAAACAATGTGAGGCTCAATAATGGGATTTAGTAACCCCCTCAAGCTAGGTACAACCCTATCTTCTTTTACTAACTTAGATAATGCTTGGTGACATATTCACCTTTCCAGATTCAAAAAAACATACACTCACACAAACCAAACTCCTAAAGGTAATCCTTATTTTCTTGTCTTCCCAAGAATATGTTGGACAATTGGTTTGGACAACTGGTTTTCATTGATGTCAACCCTTGGATATTGATCTTGTAGATTGATGTCAACCCTTAGATATTGATGTCAAACCTTGAAGCAAGTATGGTAGTGAATTTTGGTAGTTTGAGAGGTGTGGTTAAGGGATCCGAATTTGTATGAGGAATAAAGACATGAAGATCAATTAATTTGAAGGTAATATTATCATAGATGGATAGTACACGTTGTGCCATTATGATGATATTTGGTAGATCACATGGTTCCTCTCAGCTGAGGGGATATGGATTAGTGAAGTTGTAGGACCCTCATGAATATTCTAGAAGCCCCTAGAAGGTTAACAAAAAAGTCAATTATTCTAGAAGCTCCTAGAAAGTCATCAAGAAGTTTACTAGTCAAAGTGATTGCAACTAGGAGTTAATTATGGGTAAATTTGTTGAAATAAGAAAATAATTAAAAATAAATTAGTTGCAACAAGAAGTGGTGAGTTTACTAATTATGGGTAAAGTAGTTGCAACAAGAAAGTGGGTCATCCCTAAAAGAGGGAAGTTGGTTAAAATAGTTAGAAGATGACCCCTAAAGAAAATCACTTGGAGAGTATAAATAATAGAGCAAGAGACTCCCATTAACACATATTATCGCACAAGTTGTAGTTTGGGAAAAGCCCAACCCAACCACCAAAATGGTGACAAAATTGAGAACACCTGACCACTGTCACCTTAGGCACGTATTCCCGTCACTTTAGAGATGATAGAATCACCTCAAGGGGGGAATCTCGGTGACCCTAGGGGGAAATGAGATGGAAAGTTTTATGTATGAATGGAATCCCCTATAGTTCAAGTTATTTTATGGAAAAGGCTTAAGAATGAATCTCGAGAAAGGTTTAAGGTTTTCAATTCCTTGGGTACCTACTAAGAGTGTTTGTACCTGCTCAAGACACAATAAAAACCAACTATGTGTAGTATATGTTAAGTGGACAAGAAAGTTAATATTGTTGTCCATAATAGCATTAGTAAGCAAATATTTATATCAGTAATGAAATCAAGTAACTATTGCAGATTAAACCACTTAAACCATCAAAGATTAGTTGAGTTATGAAGGATAAAATATGTAGATAAATTCTCAACACTTTAGTACAACTTTAGTGGTATTTAGATGGTCGTAAATATAAGTTTTTAGAGTATATTTATGACATCCAATTGGTTGTAGTAGTGTTTTTCTACAACATCGACTTTCACCACAAGAAATAATCCAAAATATTTCCCAACAATAGCTAACGTCAAGTAGATTAATAATCACAACTTTTCAACTAATTCCAATGGTAAAAGAGTAAGGAATAAGAAACACTTAGCCAATTGAGATGCCCGAAGGGCAATAGAAAGCCTAGAACATAAAGGAAAGAAAGCAATTTGAAAAATTTGATTCCTTCATGTTTTCACGTATCCCAATGCAACAATTGTATTTCTCCAATGCAAATTGAAAATTATTAGTGCCTTACTATTGGGTTGTGGGGTCAAATAATGTGAAGACTAGACTAAGTCCTTCGGGGTGTAAATCCTTTCACTCCCCAAGGCAAGCTAGGTCCACTAGGAAATGCTAAGAGGGTGTAATCCCTTTTACTTCTCCTAGAAAAAACCCTATGCAACAATATGAATTTGTATGTAATAACTTGATCTGCAAAGAACCTAGGGCTGTAAACCCTTTTACTCCATAGGGTTTGTGAAACAAACAAAGGTGAACTTGTAGGGTATATGTCCTTGTAGTTCTCCAAGAAAACTTGCAATTAATGACCTTTCACAAGAAAATAAATCAAATCTCAGGGAGGGTGTATGCCCTTATACTCCTCCAAGGGTTCGTCCACTAACAATTATGGAAGAAGCAAGAATTTTAGACAACGAGTGCAAAATTTCCTTACCAATTCCAAATAAATGCAACGTCAAACCCTAAGTGACCAACAAAATTCCATCAAAAAGCATCAGAAAAATCCTCCAAGTGTAGCACACCACTTTTATCCATCAATAGCAAGATAAAACCATAAAAAATTCAAGAGAGAGATGAAATGTTCCAAGAGTAATGAAAATTTCAGCTATGTATCCTTCTCCACAAGGGAGAGTTATGTTTTCAAATGAGATTCACATGATATCTATTTATACAAAAGTCTTAAAACCTAAATTTTCCACTTAGAATGGGTAAAACATAATATAATGGGTCAACAACCCTTGTCCTACCCCTTAAATAAAATAATGATATTTAATTTTACTCTAACACAATAGAAACCCTAAAAATGAGATGATGTCACCCCTTTAGGGGACATTTTGACACCTTGAGCAAGTCACTGGAGAAGAAAATGGAGGTCATTGGCACTCATTGAGCCTCCTCATCATGTACTAGGTTCAATCCATGTCTCCTCTGGTCAAAATATGCCAAGTATAAATGTACAATAACTCCATCACCATCAAACCCTCTCAATCATGACGTTGAGCCTCAAAAGGTGACGTTTTTCCTATCGTAGGCAAGTTGTTTGGATAATAGGGGCTGGATAAGATCCTCAAAATTCATGTATCTATATTTCGGTGTGCGGGCCTACAACATCCAACTTATGGGCTTCTTGGCCCATAAAAGCCCAAGCTAGGCTTGTTCTCCCAAAACTGGCCACCAAGAAAGGTCCTGCAAAACAAAAGGGTACTCCCTCCAAATATCTCAAGTAAAAGATATCATGGCAAGTGTAAAACAAATATAATAAACAAGGCACCTAAACATGTGCATCAAAACTACCTCATCAAATTAAACAAATGCTCAAAAACTTTATACAATTGACCAAGGTTAAGTATGGGAGGGTGTCATAAAAGTCCTATTGGATAGACCAAAGCCCTCAAGTAGAGGATGCTACCAAGGATGGAATTTCAAGGTTATGTAGTGGATGATGAGGTGTAAGGGGTTTAGACTTCATAGGTTGATGTGTTTCATGACATACAAGGGCTCATATTATCTCATTTATGGGTTCCTTTGTAGAGGGTGTGTGGCACCTTCGTTTCCGATCAACCTTTTCCAAGCCCATATTATTTCCATTCTTTCTTCTTATATTTATTTCATGTTTTAAGGAATAATTTGAAGGCCACTATCTTGGATTGGTGTCCAGATAATGACAATTTCACTCAAAAATACCTCGCAGAAACGAGAAGGTTGGCTCATGATGATACCCCCTTTCTCTCAGTTGTGTAACTGAGAACAACTACTCTGGCTTGGTGACTAGGTGATGGTAGTGGCATATCGCTAAATACCCATGGTCATGATAGGATGACTCGTTATGAGACCTCCCATCCTCCAACTAACTCCTTAATCATTCACTATCATTTATTTTTGTAGGTCCCCCATTTCTTATAGAGAAGCATTTCATTTCTTTCTCGAGGATCCTTGGGTGAAGCATCTGGAAGGTCTATATTTAGGATTTTATCTTTTTAGCCAACAAAAATCCCTATGGGCCTTTAGCCCCTTCTTCCCATGAAATGAGGTAGAATCCCTTCTTGGATCACTAAAGTCAAAGGGCCTAGAAGAAGACAATATGATGGGAGTGAAATGAGCGGAAGGTGGTAAGTATGGTCGTGAATGGTATGACAACCCCTCAAGGAACCCCTAGTTTCAAACCTTCCCCAAAGGTTGACCACTTACTAGGAAATAAATTACACTCACCAAGGTAAAAAAAGGTCAAAATAATAATGTCCAAGTATGCATTCTATAATCAAAAGTAGCTCAAATACAACATGTTTAAATGACTTAAATATTAGGGTGATTACTTGCCACAATACATGAGTTGTATTGCATGAAGAAAGACCCATATTCCTTCCAGAAGCTAGCTGGTGTGGTGGATGCATTGACCATGGATCAAAATGTAGTGATAGAGAGGGCTTCCATATGCTCAAGTGGGCATTGCTAGTCATGTCTCTCGACACTCCATATCTGCAACCTGAGGACCTTGAGACATCATCTCCTTAGTTATCCCACAAAATGGGGATAACATCTATCTTGTACTTGGGGACATGTGTTTGTCGTAGATTTTTTCCTACACTGAAATAAGAAACCATAAAATATAGGGTGGTTCTATGACCCTTCGTCCATATGCATAAAAATCCAAATCAAAACTAATCTAGAAAAGAAAATTTTATCATTTTTTTTAATTTAGAAACTAAGCATGAAATCAATATGAAAGTAGAGAAAAATGAAATATGAAATGCATCTAAAATAATATGAGCAATCAATATGCAAATTCAAGGAAAGAAACATGACCTACCTACTTACTTGGGGCCTTGGGGCCCTGAAGATCAAGCGATAGGTGATGTCAGGTGAATTCATACAACCAGTTGATCATCTTGTCAAAGTATCTCCCCCTATGCTTAATTAAGTAAAACAACAAAGATAATTCAATCACATAATTATCATGAGCATAAATATATGTCTAATTAATCATAAAATGAAACTCATGGAGATAGGTGGGAGGGAGTAAATCCTCTTGGAAAGAGAAACCATCAGTCTGATCATCCTTATTGAAGGTGTTACCACAAGACTGATCAATCCATCTCTGAAGAGGGATACTATATGTAGATGATGGCTCATCTTCATCCTCATGAACATGATCGTTTCTTCCTGAAGACCGAGAATATATGAGATATCCAAAGGAGACCTCATGATTTCCTTAAGAATAAAGGATGAGGTAAGGGACAAGCTTAGGTCTAGAGAAAGAAAAACAGGACCTCTTCATCTGTGAATCTTGGTATTATTACAAAATTGACGTTGAAAGTGGTTGAGAGTCCTCGAATAAATCAGTAATCATGTCATCATTAGGATCCCAAACATATGAATCATATATGCATGAAAATTAGTCCTCTGAATATGACAACTCAAACCCTTTTTCTTGAGGGGTACCCTCAATGTCATAAATGGGGTCTCTATCGAAAATGAGATGACCAAAATCCCACCTACGTCTAATAGTCTATATGAAAGTGTCTATATTCTCATAAACCATATGTAAAGGTTCTTTCACAATACCATCAACATAAATGATCATCTCTTTGTCTTCATGTGCATGAGGAGTAAAGGAATGGATGACTTCATCAATTGGAAGGGCAGATGCGAGTGATTTGTATTTTTGAAATGTATCATCTAGATCTTCAACATGAGAAAATTCATGGGGATATTCTTGGTAACTTTCTTCATATGTCTATCCTTCGAGCACTTATTCATTCTCAAGGCCTAGTTCTTTGGTAGGAAATAACTCTCTTATAAGATTCATCATTTCCTCAACAAATTTATTAGTATCCTTTTCCTTTTCACCTATAAAAGTTCCATCTTCAAGGCATAAAAAGTTCTGGATGAGGATTCATCCCATGGTGCCATATTTCCATTGATTGAAAATACAACTCAATGGATTCGTTAGATGATATAAAGTCTCATCAAAGGATGGAAACACAAAAAACGGAAAGGTGTGTTCTAGGAAGGTGGAGTCGCTAGATAAGCTTCAAGAAGAGATCATCAAGGGTGGAAAGGGAACATCCTTTAGGTGGAGTCTCTAGGAAATCTAGGGAAAAGGCTTTGGGATAGCTTGCCAAAGTTTCGTCAAGGTTCGGAAGAGGATTCAAAATCCTCCCCGAAAATGATGCCAAAATGTTATCGCACAAGTTGTAGGATGGGAAAATCCCGAACCAACCACCAAAATGGAGACAATTTTGAGAACACCTACCCATTGTCACCTTAGGCAGGTATTCTCGTCACTTTAGAGATGATAGAATCACCTCAAGGGGGGAATTGTGGTGACCCTAGGGGGGGATGAGATGGAAAGTGAGAAGTATGAATGGAATCCCCTATAGGTCAATTTACTAGATGGAATAAGGCTTAAGAATGAGTCTCGAGAAATTTTTAAGGTTTCCAAGTCCTTGGGTACCTGCTGAGCGTGTTTGTACCTACCTAAGACACAAGAAAAACCAACAATGCATAGTAGATGTAAAGTGGAGAAATAATTTAAGCTTTTTTCCCCTAATAGAATCAGTAAACAAAGATGTATACCATCAATGAAATCAAGTAACTAATGCATATTAAACCACTTAAATCATCAAAGATTAGTTCAACTATCGAGCCTAAAACATGTAGATATATTCTCAACACTTTAACACAACTTTAACAGTATTTATATGGTTGTAAACATGAGTTTTCTGATTATATTTATCACATCCAAGTGGCTGTAGTAGTGTTTTTCTACAGAAGCAACATTTATCCCAAGAAACCAACCAGAATATTTCCCAACAATAGCTAACATCAAGTAGATTAATAATAGCAACTTTTCAACTAATTCCAATAGTAAAAGAGTGAGGAATTGAGCTTGAAAAAGAGATTTTGTTGCAGCCCTAATGACTATATCATAAATTTATAATAGAAATAAGAAACACTTAGCCAATTGAGACACCCTAGGGGAAATAACAATCCTAGAACATCAAGGAAAGAAAGCAATTTGAACAAATTGATTCCTTCGTGTTTTCACGTATCCCAATGCAACAATTTTATTTTTCCAATGCAAATTAAAAATTATTTGTTCCTTACTATTGGGTTGTGGGGTCAAATAATGTGAAGACTAGACTAAGTCCTTGGGGGTGTAAGTCCTCTTACTCCCCAAGGCAAGCTAGGTCCACTAATAAATGCTTAGAGGGTGTAAGCACTTTTAATTCTTCTAGAAACAACCCTATGCAACAATATGACTTTGGATGTAAGAGCTTGATCCACAAAGAACCTAGGGGTGTAAACCCTTTTAATCCCTAGGGTCTGTGAAACAAACAAAGGTGAACTTGGAGGATATACGTCCTTGTAGTTATCCAAGCAACCTTGCAATTAATGACCTTTCACAAGAAAATAAATGAAATCTTGGGGAGGGTGTATGCCCTTTTACTCCTCCAAGGGTTCGTCCACTAACAATTATGGAAGAAGCAATAATTTTAGAAAACAAGTGCAGAATTTCCTTACCAATTCCAAATAAATGCAAGATCAAACCCTAAGTGACCAAGAAAATTCCATCAACAAGCATGAAAACAAGCATGAGAAAAATCCTTCAAGTGTAGCACACCACTTGTATCCATCAATATCAAGAGAAAACCATAACAATTGCAATAGAGAGATGTAACACACCAAAGACCCTTAAAGGAACATCTAAGGGATGGGGCGTCGAAGTTTTGCTTCCTATCGTTTCATTTCCAGTCCCTTACTAATTGAATTACCCTCGTCTTCTTCTCACCCGAAGTTTATATCTGACACTACACGCCTGAGTCAGCTAGCGGAGTTATCCTCGTGACCTCATGCTGAAAACCCTGAGCTAAAAGGTCTTCTTAGTGAATGTTTCAGGGCTTTAGGACTCCCAGACTTCGAGAGTTCCAACGGTATTTCATGACCATCCTCCCGAAGGCCGAATTCTCGAATCACTAAACAACGGAGGGAATCAAAGGTTCATACATCTGTCGAAATCCTACAGTTAAAAGGGGGCTTTGGAGATATTTATCACTCCACCATGCGATATCCCCAGAGTTTCGAACCGGTGAAGTTACAAAGGGCCTCAAGATTTCTCCACGTGGCCAACAGTCAACGGTCATGATTTATTCTGGGACATCGAGCTTCGGGAGTCCTATAGGGTTAACACACTCACTCCTTTGGAGTGTCAAACCAGAAAAGTTACGAAGGAACCCGATATTTCTCCATGTGGCCCCAGCCTTTGAGTCCTTACACAACCTGTGACACTATGCTCCAAACTTCCGGACTCTCGGAGTCCCAGACTTTCGAAGTATACACTATCGCATGGGATGACATGTAATACACGGTGGTGAGCATAGGTGGGTCCTGAGTATCCCACCTATCAGATGAGCCCTATGTCGGTCATGTGTCAAGATATAGGTTACACATGGCCCCTACAGGGGGTGACACATGTCACAGTATAAAGGGGCCCATGGGGTCTACAGATGAAAATTTCTAGGTGACATGTGGCACACAGTGAGTAAGGGTCCACGTAGTCCCTAGGTCTATAGCCTTCATTACTTCAGGGCTCTGACATTCAGAAGCTTTGGCTTTGAACCACCTCTAACCTTCTGAAGTGATCAATGTCAGACTGACCTTGGTAGGGATCCGACAGTCAGGGAAGCTCCCGAAGGATCCTTAGATCTACGATTTTCATCTGGGACTTCGACGTTTGGGGAGATCGATGTTATATCGTTTCTATTATCTTGGAGTGTAATTTTGCCGAAGTTCCCTTGACATAGATCCAATGATCAAGGGATCTCTCGAATACCCACGAATCGATGGCTCACGTTAATTCACGATGGTTAAAGGGGTCAAGTTTTAGTGGTGGCAGGTCTATTTTCCACGGTTAGGGAAACCGCTAGGTGTCATTTGACCTCATGGATAACCGTAACAACCTTTCACCTTCGACTGATTTACAAAGAGGCAAGGTCTTGATACTCCGGAGCTCCAAACTCCCTGATTTCCGAATCTAAGAGGACTTATCTCCTCTCTGGTCTAACACTAGGTTCCCAGAACTTAGTCAAAAGGGTCATTCAAAGACTCTCGTGGGCTACACCCTAATTATTTTAGCCGTAAAGGGGTTAAGGACCTATCCATGAGCCCTTGGTCATACGAAGAGGAGTTTGAAGGAAATTCCCTTCATCCACAGAGTTTGGAATTTACATTCCCGCCAAGGTAGGTCCGAGGGGTCGGAAGGACTTCAACGTTTCAACAAATCCTACCCTAATTCTCCTCCAGATTCACATCTTATGACCCTCTAGAGGCTAGGTTGAGGTGTATAGAGGACCATTCAGAAGCATGGATTCACAAAGAGAAAATACATATTTCTACCTTTAATCATGAAACACATAACTTAGTCATAACCATATACATGCATTCAACCATGATTTTAATTTCAACACACAGAGTATGGAAATACTTATCAGAAGACCAGAGGTTGTGAAGTGACTATTGAAAAGGTTGTTTGTTTCCACCCAACCATAGGCACAACCACTCCTAATGGATTTACCGTTGGCCACCCCCGAGCTATTCCATGATGCTCTGAGAGAGACTCTTTCCTCTTGCTCAATGACAGTCGAGGACGAAGGTTACTCTCCTCCTCCTGCATAATCTTGGCAACCGGCTTTCTCTATAACTAGCAAGAAGGTTTTATCAAGTACTTCCACAGTCACTTGTCAGCCTTGTTTATCAGCTTGTAATGAAAACCCTTCCCATGGCTTCTTGCACCCAGAACAATCTTATTTCCCAGTTCTTCCTCGAACCAGAGAAATGAAAAATGCTCTTTCAACTCTGCTCTCTTCGCAGATCCGATTGATCTCCTTTCGCCTCTACCCACGAATTACCTCTTCATTTCCTTTCTTAGTAAGGTTGTGTGGGTCTGAGTCCCCAGCTCGTGGTCAAGTTTGGATTCTTACAGATGGGTACTCTACCCCATCTCCTCATTAACTCTTGAGGAGTACTTCCCCATCTACCACTCTGACTGGTAATTCATATATGGGTCAGAGGATTGTTCCTAGTCATTAATTCTAGTAAGGGACTGGTTTATTGGGGGTCATCTCAACCATTTCTGGTTCCCCTCACCATCTCTCCCATAGAATCCATGGTCTATCTTGGAAAAACCCCTTTTTAGCAGTTATGCAACACTTATTCATTATCTATTAATAACAAAAAAATTCATGCATTGACCTTTTATACAAAGGTTCATCAAATCAGACATTCACGCATATCTAGTCTGCCAAAGTCTCTTGGCTAGTTATCGTTATATTTAAAAAGGGGGGGAAACATGGGTATTACAATACCCTCCCCCTTAAAGGAACATTGTCCTCGATGTTCTATATGTCGATGTGCTATGTATGTACATAAGTAAACAAAAATGGATATGCTTGTTTCATGGCATCCTCCATTTCCCATGTAGCCTCATCTGGGCCAAAGTGTTTCCACTGCACCTTGACCTATGCAATGGTTATGTTCCTGAGTGCGGTTTCCTTCCTGTCTATTATGCATTGAGGTTCTGGAAGGAATTCTCCCTCTGGTTCCACCTGAATCACAGACCAATCAATAATATGATTAGAATCATGTACATACTTCTTTCATAAAGAAACATGGAAAACATTATATGCCTTCACTATGGGAAGGAGTGCTAGCCTATAGGATATTGGTCGCACTCTATCCAAAAATTCAAAGGGTCCACAATATCGAGGTGCCAACTTGGCACAATCTCCCATGCTCAAAGAGATTTTCTTGGGTCTAACTCAGAGATACACATGATCCCCTGCTTTGAACTCTCTAGGAGTCATTTTCATGTATGCATAGCTCTTTTATATAGCATGGGCTATCTGCAGTTTCTGTCTGATCTAACTTACTTGTTGTTCCATTTCCTTCAGCATATCTGGCCCGATTGTAACTCTGTCTATTGAGTTGTTCCATCTGATTGGAATGTTGCATTGTCTTCCATAGAGGGATTCAAAAGGGCTCATTTTTAACTACTCTTGATAGCCATTGTTGTAGGTAAAGTCTACCAATGGTAGGTAGTCTTCCCACTTCTTAGGCTGATGCATTACATTCATCCTTAACATGGATTCTAATACTTGGTTTACCCACTCTATCTTTCCATCCGTTTGAGGGTGATAGGTTGTACTAAATAGAAGTTTTGTTTCGAAACCAGCAAACAGAGATTTCCAAAAGTTTGAAGTAAATTTTGTATCTCTGTTGGATATAATTTACTTAGGCATGACATGCAGTCTAAATATCTCTTTCATGAAAATATTGACAATATCTATTGCCTTGCAAGTTGACTTGATGGGTATGAATTGAGCATCCTTGCTCAATTTGCCCAAAATTCCATGATGGCGTCGTTATGTTTATTTGATCTTGGTAATCCTATGATGAAATCCGTGGAGATGGTTTCCCATTTCCATTCGGGAATTGGTAGGGGATGCAACATCCCTGCTAGGTGTTGGTGCTATTCCTTGACTTGCTGGAATTCTAGACACTTAGCTAAGTAATCATCTATGTCTTTTTTCAGTCTGGGCCAATAAATAGTTTCCTAGTGGCCGTGATCATTTTCCGATAACCAGGATGACCAGTATATGGTCTTTTGTGTATTTCATCCATTATGAACCTCTTCAAGTCGTCACAATTCAGAAAATACAATATTCCCTTGTAAGTTAGCAGGCCATCACTAAGCATATGATAGCCTTCGTACTTTAACCCTGTGGGCTCTTGCTTTAGGTATGATGTCACAGTATTGAAAAATGTACCTGATTCTTGTGCACTTTTGACTCTCTCTTTGATGTTTGATCCACTGGCTCTTACAGCTGTCAAGTAAACCATTTTCATACTCCTACTAAGGGCATCAGCCACCCTATTCTTCTTTCCTTTGATATGTTTGATTTCAAAATCAAACTCACTAAGGAGATCCATCCACCTAGCTTGTCTCACATTGATTTTTGGTTGGTCAAACAAATACCTCAACCCACTATGGTATGTCATAAGCACAATTATTCTACCTAAGAGGTAATGCCTCCACATTTTTAAATCATGCACTATGGCATCCAATTCCATATCGTGGTTCACATAATTGACTTCATGTTCATTCAATTTTATGGATTCGTAGAAAATCACATGTCCTTCTTGCATAAGGACTCCTTCGACCCCTTCCTTGTAGGCATATGTACACACAAGGAATTCCTTGTTTGGTTCTGCAATATTCAACACATGCGCATTGGTTAGAAGGTATTTCAACTCTTGAAATCTTTCTTCACATTCTGATGTCCAAATGAATTTAACCCCCTTCTTCTGAAGGGAGGTGATTGGGAAACCAATATTGGAGAATCCCTTTATGAACCTCCTATAATATCCTACTAGGCCCATAAAGGATATGATATCAGATACATCCTTTGGGGTAGGCCAATCCATGATGGCTTTAATATTATCAGGGTCAACTGCCACTCCTTCCTCAAAAATAACATGGCCTAAGTGATGGACTTGTTTCTGGAAAAAGTCACACTTACTAAGCTTAGCATGGAGATGATGTTCTCTTAGTACTTGGAGTACTAGCTTGAGATGTTCTTCATGATCTTCCCTATTCTTGGAATAGATTAGAATATAATCAATGAAAACCAACACAAACTTATCCAAGAACTTTCTGAATATGTTATTCATTAAGCACATAAAAGTGGTTGGTGCATTGGTAAGCCCAAATGGCACCACCACGAATTCATAGTGACCATATCTTTTCCTAAAGGATGTATTGTGGATGTCTTCATATTTAATTCGGACCTGATGGTATCCAGACCTCAAATCAATCTTGGAGAATATTTTAGCACCCCTTAATTGGTCAAACAATTCATCGATCCTTGTTAAGGGATGCTTATTCTTGATGGTCATCTTATTGAGTTGTCTATAGTATATGCACAATCTGAGTGTGCCATCCTTCTTTTTCACAAACACAGTTGGTTCTCCCCATGGAGACACACTGGGCCGAATGTATCCTCTGTCCCACATCTCCTTCTGTATCTTAATATCAACTAGCACTAGTGTACTCATTCTATAGGGTGTTCTAGACATTGGCACCGCTCCTGGTACAAGTTCTATTGAAAATTCAACATCCCTTCTTGGAGGTAGACCATGCACCTCTTCTAGGAATACATCTTTATACCCTCTTAATATGGGATGGTCCTCTAGGCTGGGTTTTTCATCCACAACTAAGTTTAGTACTTGTATGTCATACAAGGGACATCCCCTTCTGCAATACTTCTTCACTTGGAGGGATGATATTTGTCTCACTGAGATAGGCTTTTGAATCCCTTGTAGGGTTAACCTTCTTCCTTATTCATTTTCACACTCCAAAGTTTTATTGTAACATACCATTTGGTTTTTTGGGCAACCAACCAGTCCATTCCAATCACCAGGTCATAATATCATAAAGGAAGTATGTTTATGTTCGCTTGGGTGGAAAACCCACTTATAATGAATTAGCATGTTGGTATGGCCTTTGTTACTTTTCTTTTGGTTCCAATGGCTAGTTGTACTAACCATGATTTAACATGTTTAACTTGTTGTAATTTACATTTCTCAATAGTTTGAGGGGAAGTATAACTCAAATTATAACCAAGGTCAATTAAAATGGAAACAGGGTGGTTGGCAATCGTAACTTCCATCTCCACCACTGAATCTTGGTGGTCAACTTGTCTATTATCCAAGGCTACATAAATTTGGGTCATTCTCCTAACCACATCATTGAATTTGGTAGACTCTTGGACATTGTATACCCTCTTATTACTATGTTGTCTATGCAAACAATCCCTTAGAAAATGTTCCTTTGATCCGAAAAGATCTTTTAAATGACTATGGTTGAGTTATTATGCATGTGTTCATTAACCAATTAGGAAGTTTTTAAGAAAGAGGAAGAATTTATATAATAAATATGACAACCATATAGACATGAAAAAAACTGAAATGAAGCATAAAACAACAACAAACCATAACACCAATGTGATAACGGAGTTCGACAATCTCGCCTACGTCTCCGGGCCTTTGTTTCAGTGGGTGAGGCTTTCTTATTTTTGTTCAAAGACCAATAAGTACATCACGACAGTTTCAAAAGGTTACAAAACTAATATGGTCTTGTTCTCCCAGATTTCAAGAACCCAACAGAAGAAACGACACTCAAATCGGATGAGCGGAGCTCCCAGAAATGGCCCGTAAAGGTGCACTCCTCAGCAGCTTCCCTGCATAAAAATTCTTTTGGCTTGGAATTATTTTAGCATAAACCTACTTTGAGTATCCTCCCATGGACTCAATAAGGCTTGGTTAATATAGATATAGAGTTGGTAACCATCTCCCAACTTTTTCCCAAGATCTAGCCTCAAAAAGGGCCCAATACCCCCCAAAAATGGCCAAAATCCTCCAAAAACAGCTAAATTAATTATAAAAATCGACTAATATAAGTGAAAAAACCCACTTTTTCTTAATTAAATGGATAATCCCCTGAACTCGCATGCCCATGGTCCTATGGGATATTTCCATGTGCTCTTGGCTAACCTCTGTGCGCTGGCCCACTTGCGTATTTGGCACCTAGTAGCATTATAGGGCCATGTGGCCAGTCCTCAAAGCGCTACCTGTTATAACCTCCCCCGACGGTGTAGCTCCAGGTTTATCCCCTGGTCAGAGGGCTAGCCCGACCAACCAGGATAAACCCCTTATCCATTTCCATCTGTTATATATTATCCAGGTCCTATGGGGTATCACACAACCAATGGCTGGAAGAGGGAGTTAACACATACCCGTGCGCGCCAACTAGTAGACAGAATCGGGCCGTGGTTATATAAAGAATGGTCGTATGTATATTCCATGGGGTTGGGGATTAATCCCCAGCCCTTTCTCAGTCCATCAAATCCAACATCAAGCTCAAATACAATTTAAGCCATAAGGTGTTAAAAAACACCCTGTAGGCGGGTTGGTAGCCCGGCCTACGTGAAACCTTTGGTGCCCCCAGTAAGTCACGGGTTCAAATCCCATAACCAACAATTTTTCAAATTAAACATGATCCAACCAATGGGTGTCGTGTGGCAGCCCATGACTAGGCCACATGGCACCACATCACTCGTCAATTTTTGATGCCACATGTCAAGCGATGATTGGGCCAGGTCTTCCATGTCTGCCACATCATCTACCCTGTCATTTGACCATACCCTGCCATGTGTCATCGTACAAACATGCCACATGTCTCCATACAGACATGCCACATGTCACCACTGCAAGGGTGACACATGTTACTCCTGGATTGGTCCAAATGTACCTTCCACGTCAGCATCTGTACACCCAGTCACCCGGCCAACTATGCCTGCCACATCAGTTGTACGGTTGTACAGCTTGTATAGTCAGCTACCATGTGGCACTGTACAGACTATACAGTCAGTATTTTTTTTTTCATGTTTGGAAAAATGAACAGAATGTGATATTAGGATCATACGACGTCCATTTGAGCCCATTTAGGTTGTGTTGGGTTTTATCGACTAGGCCTACACACACGTCCGTTTTGAAGCCATTATGAAAACTTTGATTTTTAGGCCTTTCTGAGTCCCATCAATCTCCTGGATCCGAATCTGGATCACACCTCCCCACTAAAGGACCTTTTGGTCCCCAAAAGGTTATTGCCATTCAACAAGCTCGAGATAGGGCACCCAACTTGTCCTTTGTCTTTGAACTCTGTCCTATGCACCTGTCTCATCAAGATCAACTATAACACAATCATGATAACTGACAACATATTTTTAGCCATTTGAACCCTATCACATTTTACTGAAGCCACTATCATCCATGTAGACAACATTACTAATGATAGCATCAAAAACATGACTGCAAATGTGTTGATATACTTGTAATATTTGCACGACATGAGCTTATCTTGAAGAAAATTGTGATTGATTTTTCATTCAACAATCATTTCCTGTTCTTTCTTAAGATCGATTACTTCATTTGAAACAATTATTGGTTTGTTTCTTGCTTGAACTTCCTTGTTTAATTGTTTTATAGTTTGAAGAGTTTTAGTTGCCTTTACATGATGAGCATGAACCACATAATCTTGACCTACTTTGGTTAATTGATATTGATTCTTTGTCCTGTAGAAGATTGTTTTACGATCATATAAGTATGGACTGCCTAAGACCATCCCACATTCACTTAGTGGCACTACATCACATGTTACCTCGTCCACATACTTAGATGAAATAACAAATTTTAATGTGCACTATTTGGTTGTGTGCATTTGATGATGGTTGCTTATCCATTTAAGTGTGTAAGGTTTATGATGTACTTGTGTTTTTAAATCCAATTGCTTAACCAATTCCTATGAAATTAGATTAAATTGAGAGCCACTATCGATTAATGTATCAACCTCAGTGTGCCTCATGATGACCCTTATATGAAACAAGTTACTTCTACAATCAATTCCTTCACCAATTTTACCTGTCATACCAACCAATGAGACCTTTGATTCATCACTTGAATCCGATCCCAAGTCTGTGGGTTGTGTTGTCGCTGCAACTGTTTGCCTCCCTTTCTTTTCCTTGAACCACTTTGTCCTCTTCTCGGGATGCAACTGCCAACAACGGTACTCATCATGCCCCTCTTTCTTACAATGCTTGCAAGAGGGCCTCTCTTCCTTTCTCATCACTGCATTTGACTTCTTGCCATGCCACTTTCTCATTATAACAGGTAGTGCTTTGAGGACTGGCCACATGGCCCTATAATGCGAACAAGTGCCAAATACGCAGAGGGGGCAGCACGTAGAGGTTAGCCAAGAGCACATGGCAAAAGCCCATAGGACCAGGGATGCACGAGTTCAGGGGCTTAGCCCTTTAATTAATCAAAAGTGGGTTTTGCATTTATATTAGTGGATTTTTATAATTAATTCAACTGTTTTTGGAGGATTTTGGCCATTTTGGGGGGATATTGTGCTCTTTCCATGTGATCTTGGCTAACCTCTGTGCATTTCCCCCCTACATATTTGGCACATGGTCACATTATAGGGACATGTCGCTAGTCCTCAAAGCGCTACCTGTTATAACCTCCCCCAACAGTGTAGCTCTAGGTTTAGCCCCTGGTCGGTGGGCTAGCCCGACCAACCGGGCTAAACCCCTTATCCACCGCCATCAGTTATATATTATTCAGGTCCTGTGGGGTATCCTACAACCAATGGATAGAAGAGGGAGCTAACACATACCCGCGCGCGTCAACTGGTAGATGGAACCGGGTCGTGGTTATATGTAGAAAGGTCATATGTATATGTCATGGGGATGGGGCTTAGGCCCCAGCCCTTTCTTCGCCAGTCGAATCCAACATCAAACTCAAATACAATTTAAGCCATAAGGTGTTAAGAGACACCCCATAGGCAGGTTGGTAGCCTGGACTATGTGAAACCTTTGGCACCCCTAGCAAGTCACGGGTTTGAATCCCATAACCAACAATTTTGCAAATTAAACACGAGAAAACCAATGGGTGCCATGTGGCACCACATCACTCGTCAATTTATGATGCCACGTGTCAAGTGATGATTGGGCCAGGTCTACCACATCATCTTCCCTATCAACCGACCATAAACTTCCACGTGTCGTCGTATAGATAGGCCACGTGTCATCGTACAAACGTGCCACGTGTCACCACTGTAAGGGTGATACATGTCACTCCTAGATTGGTCCAACTGTACGTACCACATCAACATCCATATGCCCAGTCACCCTTCCAACTATGCTTGCCACATCAACTTTACGGTCGTACAACCTGTACAGTCAACTTCCACGTGGCACTGTACGGACTGTACAGTCAACATTTTTTTTCCTATTTGTCAAAACGAAAAGAACACGATATCATGAGAATATGATGTTTGTTTGAGCTCATTCAAGTTGCATTGGGTTCGTATCAACGAGGCCTATGTACACATTCATTTTTAAGCCATTTTGAGGAATTTGATTTTTAGGCATTTCTGAGCCCCATCAAGCTCCTGGATCTAAATCTGGATCACTCCACAACCCCAACATTTCAAGGGTTCTCTCTTCATGTTATCAGTCTTACTTGGAACTTCTCCAAATGGTTTATTTCCACTCTAGGATGGAAACTTTTTTTGATACACACTTCTGGTAGGAAGGCTCATCCTAGATCTCTTCCCATGGTTCTTAGGTCTCAAGGATTTAAATGTTGAAATATTGTAACTGCAAAGAGTATTCTATTTATTATTGAGTCATTATTAAATAGATCAATCATGTTTTGTGGATTGATCATGTCAGGCATTGTAATTGACCAAGTCCCCTTTTGTGGATTGGTCAAACCCTAAATATATTATGCAAATTGACAAGTCAGCCCCTAGGCTAATTAAAGTGGTTTTAACCACTAAGAAGACAAGTCGACCCTGCCCAGTGAAGAGACAAATTTTCATCACGTGTGAGTTTGTATTAATAAAGGAAGTCAGCGCCTCATTTGTTCACTCACTCATTTGCACACTCAGTGTGGAAGTTTTGTAGTTGTAGTTGGGAGAAGAAGGAAGAGAGATGTGCATTGCTCATTGTTGGATATTCTCTAGTGTTTTGGTTTATTGTCTTAGCATTGTATTGGCTATCTATATTAAGGAAGTTTTTGTTGGATTTTCTCCCACATGAGGGTTTCCCAGGATAAATGTTGAGTATATTGTGATTGTGTTTCTCTCAGTGATCCTACCTATGCTATTTTTATCTACTAAATTGAAAAGAAACCTAATAATAGCTCAAAACTTAACATGGTATCAGAGCTAAGATGAAGAGAGAATATTTCACTAGATAAAGAAAAATGTCATTGTTGACGTACAAGAAAATTAGGGATTTTGTTGAAGAGGAATATTAGCCTAAAAACCATCTAGAAAAGTGCACCCTAGCCTAGGGAACTCTTTGGCACCTTGAGCGCACTTTTTCAGTGGACAAAACTCCTGGAAAATGAAGCCCTAGTTTTCACTGGTAACAAAAAACCAAAAGTACTAGAAAACCAGGAAACTAGAACCAGTGCCAGAAGTACCAGTCCAGATTTCCGCAAGCTCATTTTCAAGGGGTAAAATTTGGATTTTCATAAATATGACTACACTGGCTTACTCGACTCAGCTCAACGCATCTAGCCCTTGGATCAGAATTTCAAAATTTGAAGTTTGAAAAATTATGGTTTCCTCATAAAACCCTAAGTTGCAGTTGCAGTTTCAGAATCAGTTGCATTATCAATTGCAGTTGCAGTTGAAGTATCAGTTGAAGTATCAGCTGTAGTACCAATTGCAGTTGCAGTATCAGTTGAAGTATCAGTTGGAGTACCAGTTGCAGTCACCCTTAAAGTTTTTAAGATTTGGTAATTATTATCGTTGCTACCAGATGGTGCCACTACCTGCAAATACTATTAGAGGTATGTGTTCACATATATTTAAATTGTTAATCTTTAAAGGGTATTTGCAGGGGAAAGGATATCTTGCCATAGATCCAGAAGGATCTCAATATCCAACACATTCATAGGAATAATGCAACCCAAGTTTGATTATTCTAATATGCATCTATTTGTTATGACATTATTTTTATCTACGTTGCATGTTGAAGCTATGACCATCATACTAACCTTTGGTAAAAATTACAGTCAAGGTATTAGATGGATTAAAGTTGATATCATAGAGTTTATTCTCTAACCCAACTTTCTGTCAAGATAACATATTGTCTTAGTATAGAAGACAGGTTGAATAAAAAACTTGTCATCTTGAGTGAAGGAGACTTGGAAGAAAAGCAACACACTCATTCTTGAGGACAAGACTCCATGTTTGATTAATTAAGTTGATAAGATTCAAAGTTGCACATGACAAGTTGATAACTACCCCATTACAAGTAAACACTATAGTTGAGATAGCAGTCTTTGAAAAGTATTATGCTTGGTAGCATGTGAGCATATTGAGATAAATGCTTAATGTAATCATTTACCATATACAACTAACATCTCCTCTAGGAGAAAGTTCTTGTGTTGGTTCCAGGTTTCCATGGATGAATGATTGATCACAACATTAGAAGAGTGTTGATCTCATTTCGTATTGTATTTCTTACTTTTGATCTTTGTTTTAGACAGGTCAGAAGTGATATCTCTAAAGGAGATACTGTGACGATTATTTGTGCTATTGTTTTATTTACTATTATCAAAAGAGTATTATTCTTTCTTGTTGTTTTGTTGACCTTGTTTCAGGTCACAGGTGATAACCCTGAGGAAGCTATAGTGAAGGTTGTAGAAGGAAACATATTAGATGAGACATGAAGCATACTATGTACATGACCATATACATTCATGTACCAAAGAAGATGAAGAAGAAGTTATCTTTTGAGATCCAGAGTATCTCATATGGATATTGATTGTAAAGAGCAAAAGGATCCAAAGATGACCGAACATTAGAACAAGAACTCACGGTATATTTTTTCAAAATATAATGAGGCCACCTTGACAGGAAGAAAAATTCACTTGAATTCTGACTCATCTTTTCATATTTAGACTTGGTATTCAACACCGAGTATTCCCCATAAGAGATGATGAAGTCCTTGTAGACTCAAAAGAAATCAAGAGTAAGCATGATCTCAAAAAGGATCAGATGAAGAAACAACTTCCAATACTGGTAGACAGATGCCATGAGAAGACTAGATTGTAGATTCAGAGACTCCTAGGAGATATGAAATCTCTTTGAAGATTCCCTTGTTTTAGTAACAGAGAAGGAAGCCAGTAAGAAAGACTAGGATATGGATTCTTCCGTGATGCTAGAAGAGAAGTCATCATTGACTTCCAATATTGATTTAAACAGATAAAGCATGATGTAGATGTACAAAGCCTGATGTGTGTCCATAGGATTCTCCCAGCAAGACGGAGAAGACTATGAAGATACACTTACTCGAGTAATTGAAGAAATAGTTCCAGTATTTATGATGACAACCAGAACAACCATGATTCATATATAGTATGAGATGCAGGGGGATCAATCCCCATATTTAAAATTGAGTGGCAGTTGGTCCATTACATTAGTTGGGTCATGGAGACATGACTACGATAAAATATAGAGTTACCTCCATGAAAGAAGAAGAGCTACCTTCAGTATCAGTTATTGAACCACTCTTAGTTTTAGGTGAAGTTGTTGTTGTGATGAAGTAGAGGAGTTACTCAGATTTTAGTAGTCATAGTGAGAATGGAGCAGCCATTCTCATCTTTAAAGTAGTTTCAGGTGCAGAGTCCCAATTCTAGAAGGAACAGTTGTAGAGAGAGTAGAGGACATACTCCTAGACAGTGAGACAGATAGTGCTTTGCAGAAAGCACATAGAGCTAGCACATGATTGTGCATATTGAGTTGTAGCTGAGCAAGTGTACCAAATTGGTACAAAGTGATGTGAAAATTTTTATTTGAAGTTGAATACAAAAATACTCGGATATGCAAGTTGAAGAAGGACCTGTACAGGTTGAAGCAAGCTCCTAGAGCTTGATATGGAAGAATTGACAGTTTCTTGAAGATCTTTGGCTTTACCAAGAGTAAAGATGATTCTAACCTTTACCTTAAGGTTATGAATGATGAGTCAATGGTGTTACTACTATATGTAGATGATGTATTCTTGATAAGATTAAGAAAATCTTACCATAGTTTGCAGAAGAACCTCGCTACATAGTTTGATGAAAGACCTAATGCTTTATCTCTTAGATCTTGAAGTTTGGAAGAGCCTAGAGAAGATCTTCCTTAACCAAGGGAAGCATGCAGTTGAAATAATGAAGAGGTTTAACATGTTGGAATGTAAATCCATGTACACACCCATGGAAACGAAGTTGAAGCTCCTAGTAGATACCTCATCATAATTGGTTGATACTACTATGTACAGACAAATTATTGGTTCGTTGATGTATATGATGAATACCAGGCCAGATATATGTTTTATTGTGAATACCTTGAGATAGTATCTGGTAGATCCAAGACGTGTTGACCTTGTTTCCGCAAAACATGTGATGAGATACCTTAAGGGTACACTAAATTTTGGTCTCTATTATACTAGAGATCATGACTTCATATTGTATGGATATATTGATTCATATTGAGATGGAAGTGTTTCTGATAGAAATAACACTTCAAGATGTTGTTTCAGTCTAGGGTCAACCATGACTTCATGGAAGAGTAGAAAGAAATCCAACATTGCTCCCATCATGGCAGAAGCGGAATACATTTCTACATGTTCCACCAGTTGTGAATCCATATGGCTTCAAATGTTGTTGACAGATCTATTTGATCTGGAGATGGAAGCCACCGTGATCCTATATGATAACCAGAGTTGTATAAAGATGATGTTTTCTATGATGAGTCGAAGCACATAGAGATCTAGTATCACTTCATTCATGATATGATGCAGAGAGGAGCTATAAAGCTCCAATATGATGGCACAGATGAGTAGGTTGTAGACTAAGCCTCTATCTCATGTAAAGTTTAAATACTTCTGAGACAAGTTTGGTATAGTCTGAAAGGACCTCCCTCGAAAGGGGGAGTAGTGTTGATGATACTATGGTATCCTGACCAATAGCGGGTAGCTCAGTTAGGATTTTATATCCTGGGGGGCTGATCATCCTTGGACAGATCCCAAAGGTCTGAAAGGATGGCCTGTCAGAGTACTTGTACATGTATATGCTAGCTTTGGTCAGTAGTGGTAGCTTCGTTAGGATTTTATATCCTAGAGAATATTTTGATTCCTGGGCAGATCCTTTCAATCTGTCAAAGTACCACAAGATGTTGTTGATTCCAGCCTAGTGCTGAATATTTCCAGCTTCGTGTTGATGTTGTTGATGCCAACCTTGTGCTAAAGATTTCCATCTTTGTGATGATGTTGTTGAGATGTCATATTTGTGCTGAATATTTCTAGCCTAGTGTTGATGTTGATGATGCTCCAACACTCGTGTTGTGATACTGTTGTGGTTAATGTTGTATCAGCCTTGTGTTGTTATTGATGATGATGATGTATTAGTGTTATACTAATCCATGTTGATGTGGATGATGATGATGCCACTTTAGGTTCTTGTTGAAGATGATGTTGTTTCATCTTTCATGTTGAAGATGATGATGTTACTTTAGCCTCATGCTAAATATGATGATGATATTACTTTATCATCATGCTAAAGAAGATGATGATGTTCCTTTAGCCTCATGCTAAAGATGTTGATGATATTACTTTACCCTCGTGCTAAAGAAGATGATGATGTTACTTTAGCCTCATGATGATGAGGATGATGATGCTACTCCAGCTCCATGTTGTGAACGATGATGATGAGAAAAACTTCCGATGATTTATATATATGCCAGTCAGTGTTCCAGATGTTGTTGATGTTGTTGCCCTCTCTCTCCTGATGATGTTGTATTGAGTTGTGTCTGTAAAATCCCCTTCTAGTTAAGGGGGAGTGTTGAAATATTGTAACTGCAAAGAGTATTCTATTTATTATTGAGTCATTATTAAATAGATCAACTCCATTTTTGTGGATTGATCATGTCGGGCATTGTAATTGACCAAATCCCCTTTTGTGGATTGGTCAAACCATAAATATATTATACAAATTGAGAAGTCGTCCCCCAAGCTAATTAAAGTGGTTTTAACCACTAAGAAGACAAGTCGGCCCTGCCTATTGAAGATACACCTTTTCAGCGCCTGCTAGTTTGTATAAATAAAGGAAGCCAATGCCTCATTTGTTCACTCACTCATTCGCTCACTTAGTGCGCATGTTTGGTAGCTGCAGTTGGGAGAAGAAGGAAGAGAGAGGCGCATTTCTCAATGTTGGATATTCTCTAGTGTTTTGGTTTATTGTCTTGGCATTGTATTGGATATCTATAATAAAGAAGTTTTTGCGGGGTTTTCTCCCCCATGAGGGTTTCCCAGCATAAATGTTGTGTATCTTGTGATTGTGTTTGTCTCAGTGATCCTACCTATGCTATTGTTATCTTGTAAATTGAAAAGAAACCTAATAATAGCTCAAAAATTAACATTAAACCCCTTCTTCTTGAATACTGAATTGTTTTTCTTCTTCCAGTCTTCATGGGGTTCTGTTTTATTCTTGAATTACTCATAGCAATACCTTCCCTTTCAAATAGTATCTTCTAAATTATTTGTCTCATCAAACTCAATTATGTCCCGGTAGGACTAAGGTAATCCACTAATAAATCGTTGCATATTCACTTTTCCATCCTTTATGCAGGGCACATACCTCATCATATCGAGAAATTTGTTGATATACTCATCTATGGTGAGTTGTCCCAGCTTGAGTTCATAGAACTCCTTGGTCTAGCCATGAAAGTAATTTTCTGACAAATACTTATTCTTGAAGTATTTCTCAAATTGTTTCCATGACAAGTCCTTCTCATGGATTCCTTTCATGTTCCTAAGGTCCTCCCACCAAATGGAAGCTTTCCCATTCAGGTTGAAAATGGCTATCTGAGCCTTTAAGTTTCAATAGTAGTCATGGACTCTGAAGTACTTCTTCAAGTCGAGTAGCCAAACTTTTTCTTCTTCTCCCTTCTTAATCTCTCCATCAAAGGTGGGCGGTTTGGCTTTCTTGAACTCTTCAGGGTCATGACTCTTGGAATGTTTCCTCTTCTTTCCTCTCATCTGAGAATGGGAACTATTTTTTCACTAGAAGATTCATTATATTTGTCAGTATCCTCAGAGGAACTTTTCGGTGAGTGCCTCTTGGCTCCATGTTGGGCCTTCCTTAAGGTGTTCCTCATGGTGTAGCCACTTTCTGGACCATGCTTTTGCATCTCAGGTGGACTTGGAGTTTTCTTAGTATGTTGCCTATCCACATGACTGGCAACTAGACCATGTTGTAACTGCCTTTGTATATCTAATATACATTACAGTAGGAATGCATTAATTTCAGTCTATTTTTCCTGCTCCTTTATCAGCCTTTCATTGTCATCCTTACAACTCTATAATTATTCCATGAGGCTTCTTACAGTTTTGGCCAAATTTGGAGGGGTTTCCACTGCCCTCCTTTCATCAGATTCTTCCTCTCTATTATGGGAGCTCTCCCACAACTCATGGTGTGTCACCATCCCCTACGTTGTAGTTTTCCCGCTATTCACTGACCGCTTGAGTGTTGACAAAAAATTTGTTGTTAGTTACTAATCTACCAATTCATGAACAACACATATTATTGTGAAGTGAAGTTAGCTTCCTTATTTGGAGACATTAGAAACATACAATACATATTTCCAAATCATTTATGAACAGTAGAATGTTTCATTCCTCTCTTTAGTAGAGGTTCAGACAAGTTTCTTATAGAAGGGGGATAAGATAGCGTGTTACCCCATAAATTTCTCTAATAATATTTTTATGCGACTCATGCATGAGCCCAAGTAGGCCAAGTGTTGTTGCCATGATTTGATACCAATTTGTAACAGACCCAACCCCCTTAAAGGAACATCTAAGGGATGGGGCGTCGAAATTTTTCTTCCTCTTGGTTCATTTCCGGTCCTTTAATAAGTGAAAGACCCTCATCTTCTGCTCACCCGAATTTTATATCTCACACTACGTGCCTGAGTCAACTAGTGGAGTTCTCCTTGTGACCTCGGGCTTAAAATCAAGAGCTACAAGGTCTACTTAGTGAAGGTTTCGGGGCTTCGGGACTCCCAGAATTCAGGATTTCCAACAGTATTGCATGATGATCCCTCGAAGGCCGAATTTCTAGATCGCCAAATAGCGGAGGGAATCAATGGTTCATATCATCCGCCTATAGTTAAAAAGGGGCCTCATAACTTCAGGATTCGTAGATACTTCCCGCTCCACCATGCAATATCCCTGGAGTGTCGAACCGGTGAAGTTACGAAGGGCCTCAAGATTTCTCCACAAGGCCAACAGTCAATGGTCATGATTTATTTCGGAACTCCAAGCTTTGGGAGTCCCAGAGGGTTAACACACTCACTCCTCTGGAGCGTCAGACTAGAGAAGTTACGAAGGAACCCGAGATTGTTCCATGTGGCCCTGACCTTTGGGTCCTTATGCAACCTATGACACTACGCTCCAAACTTATGGACTCCCGGAGTCCTAGACTATCGAAGTATACACTATCTCATGGGATGACATGTAATACATAGTGGTGAGCACAGGTGGGTCCTGAGTATCCCACCTCTCATATGAGCCCAATGTCAGTCATGCGGAAAGATAGAGCTTACACGTGGCCCCTACAGGGGGTGACACATGTTGTAGTCTAAAGGAGCCCATGGGGTCTATTCTCCCGGAGTAGAACTTTATCGAAGTTTCCTTGACGCAGATCCAATGGTCAAGGGATCTCTTGAATACCCACGAATCAATGGCTCATGTTAATTCATGACGGTTAAAGGGGTCAAGGTTTAGTGGTGGTAGGTCTATTTTCCACGGTTAGGGAAACCTCCATGTGCCAGTCGACCTCGTGGATAACTGTAACAACCTGTCACCATCGGTCAGTTTACAAAGAGGTAAGGTCATGATACTCTGGAGCTCCAAACTCTGGAAGATTCGAATCTAAGAGGACTTAGCTCCTCTTTGGTCTAACACTAGGTTCCCAGACCTTAGTCACAAGGGTCCTTCGAAGACTCTCATGGGATATGCACTAATTTTTTTAGTCGTAAAGGGGTTAAGGACCTGGACATGAGCCCTTGGTCATACAAAGAGGAGTCTGAAGGAAATTCCCTTCATCCACATATTTTGGACTTTACATTCCCACTAAGGTAGGTCCAAGGGGTCAGTAGGACTTCAACATTTCAGCAAATCCTACCTTGATTCTCTTGCAGATTCACATCCCATGACCCTCTAGTGGCTAGGCTAAGGTGAACAGAGGACCATTCAGAAGCATGGATTCATAGAGAGACAATACATATTTCTACCTTTAATCATGCAATATAGAACTCAGTCATAACCATATACATGCATTCAACCATCATTTTAATTTCAACACAGAGAGTATGAAAATACTTATCAAAAGACCAGAGGTTATGAAGTGATTGATGAAAAGGGTGCATGTTTCCACCCAACCATAGGCACAGCCACTCCTGATGGATTTACCTCCAAACACCCCCGAGGTAGTCCATGATGCTCTGAGAGAGACTCTTTCCTCTTGCTCAATGACAGTCGAGGATGAATGTTACACTCATCCTCCTACAGGATCTTGGAAACTGAATTTCTCTATAACAAGAAAGAAGGTATGCTTGAATACTTCCACAGTCAATTTCCAACCTCATTTATTATCTTGTAATGAAAACCCTTCCCATGGATTCTTGCACCTAGAACAAGCTTATTTCCCAGTTCTTCCTCGAACCAGAGAACTACAAAACGCTCTTTAGACTCCGCTCTCTTTGTAGATCTGCTTGCTCTCCTTTCGCCTCTGCCCATAAATTACCTCTTCCTTGCCTTTCTCAGTGAGGTTGTGTGGGTATGAATCCCTAGCTCATTTTCAGGTCTGGAGTATTATAGATGGGTACTCTTCCCCATCTCCTCATTAACTCTTGAGGAGAACTTCCCCAACTACCACTCTCACTGTTAATTCATATATGGGTCAGAGGACTATTCTGAGTCATTAATTCCAGTAAGGTATTGATTTGGTGGGGGTCATCTCAACCATTTCTAGTTCCCCTCACCATATCTCCCATAGCATCCATGGTCTATCTTGGAAAACCCCCTTTTCAGCAGTTATGCAACACTTATTCATTATCTATTAATAACAGAAAAATTCCTGCATCGACCTTTTATACAAAGGTTCATCAAATCATACATTCACACATATCTAGTCTGTCATAGTATCTTGGCTAGTTATCGTTATATTTACAAACTGGGGGAAACAAGGGTATTACAAGAGATGAAATTCTCCAAGAGTAGCGAAAATTTAAGCTAAGTATCCTTCTCCACAATTGAGAGCTATGTTATCAAATGAGATTCACATGATCTCTATTTATACAAAAGTGTTAAAACCTAGTTTTTCCACTTAGCAAGGGTAAAACATAAGATAAGGGGTAAACAACCCTTATCTTACCCCTTGAATCAAATAATAATATTTAATTTTCACTTTAACACAATAGAAACCCTAAAAATGAGATGATGTCACCCCTTTAGGGGACATTTTGACACCTTGAGTAAGTCGTTTGAGAAGAAAATGGAGGTTGTTGGGGCTCCTTGGGACTCATCATCATGTATCAGGGTCATCCCATGTCTCCTCTAATCAAAATATTTCAAGTGTAAATGTACAATATCTCCATCACCATCAAAACCCCTCATGCATGACGTCAAGCCTCAAAAGGTGATGTTTTGCCTCTCTTAGGAAAGTTGTTTGGGTAATAAGGGCTGGATAAGATTCTCCATAATTCCATGTAATCCTCCAAATTCATGTATTTTTGATCCAGTGTGTGAGCCTACGACACCCAATCTATGGGATTCTTTCCCCATGGAAGCCCAAGCTAGGCTTGTTCTCCCAAAACTGGCCACCAAGCAAGGTTCTGCAAAACAAAAGGGTACGCCATCCAAACATCCCAAGTCAAAGATATCATGACAAGTGTAAACCACATCTAATAAATAAGGCACCTAAACATGTGCATCAAAACCACCTCATCAAATTAAACAAATTCTCAAAAACCCTATACAATTGACCAAGCTTAAGTAAGGGAGGGGTGTCATAAAAGTTCTATTGGGTAGGCCAAAGCCATCAAGTCAGGGATGCTCCCAAGGATTTCCTTTCAAGGTTATGTAGTGGATGATGAGGTGGAAGGGGTTTAGAATTCATATCTTGATGTGTTTCATGACATACAAGGGATCATATTATCTTATTTATGGGTGCCTTTGTAGAGCATGTGTGGCACTTTCATTTGCGATGCACTTTTTCCAAGCCCATCTTCTTGCAATTCATTCTTCTTATATTTATTTTATGTTTTAAGGAACAAGTTGAAGGCCACTATCCTAGCATGGTTTCCAAATAATGACAATGTCATTTAAAAATAGATGTTTATTTGGTGTAACTTTAACCCTTTTTCAAACCAAGTAGACTAAATTTACGAAAAAGGACATTCTTTGGTGTTAAGTTGTAATTTCATCTCATTCTCTCACTTGCAGTATTGAGCCTATTGTTGGTTCTCACTTTCACATTATAAGCCTATCACCTCAGCAGTTTGCATCATCAGCCAAGTAGAGCCCTGTTTATATCCTTTGCAGCTTGACACCCTATAACCCAAGAGGAAACGTTTCCCTGAGTGTCCATATCTTGCATGCACCTCCTTGCATTGAGCATAGTTATGTTCCACTGCTAGAACTAGTTTCTTACTTGTGACACTCATTTCCTCCTATGTATCATATCATTCATTTGACTATGAAAAAACCAAAAAATACGGGCGGGAAAAGAGTATTACCTTATGTTGGCAGCAATCGTGTCACCTTTCAACAAAGCACAAACTTTTGAGTCCACTTATCATCAAAACTTTAGGTTTAGCATGACCTTAGGAAGTTGAGCTCGTTACTGAGAGTTTACTCCCCCAACTTGTTACTCTTTCAATCCCTATGGAGAGTTTGATTGGTGCCTACTGCATCACAATGTTTCATCATTGAGTCTATGATGCCATAGTCATCCATATGTCTCATTATCTTTTTCAAAGGATATCCATAAGCCTGTGTCATCCATTTCTCAGAACTCTTGACTTTTCATGTCATCCATACCCTCAGTATGTCTCAGAGTTACATGAAGATGTAACTCCTATCGTGCACCCTGGTCCTACTTTCCTTATGGGTCGGTAACCTTGAACCCAACAGTAGGCATCTCCTCATTGGTCATTGACTAGGGTGTTTCCCTTGTGTTTGATGGCAGGAAATCTATTCACACATTGGGATTTGTGCACTGTCTTGGATTCCATTAGCCTTATTGGTGGTTTACTTTCCTTTGTTGGTATTTTTCCTCAATGGTTGTTATTCATAGGGTCTTTTCGTGCACTACTTGCATCTGGTGCATGCGAAAAACGCACAGGGTCATTGGTTCGTGAAAGTGTTCTTCATCCGAGTTCCTCCAAATCATCAAGCTCCTGCTTTGTACCTCATGTTGAATGATGAGAGATGCCTTAATTCTCTCCTTTCAGTGGGTCTCCTTCCATCAACTTCAGCCCATCTATTATGGAAACAAGACCTAGAGTCCTCTGAGTACCTAGAGGATTGGAGTCATCAGTGGAAGGTTCTCTCACCATCGACAGTTGGGAATACATCAATGTCTCATGATCGATGTATTCTTCAAGTGTTCAACCTCAACACCTTTATTCACACTTGTAAGAATGTACTCAGTGCCTTGATGCCTACTTTCACTATCGGTAGGTTGTCTTGTGTTTGTTAAAAGTATACCTCAATGACCGGTAATCAAACAAAGTCTCATTGTGTTCGACCTCAACTCCTTTATTCACATGATGTAGACTTCCACCTTTGGTGGATCATGTAGAAGACTTGAAGACATCAGTTCATAGTCGCAACTTTCATGATTTGTTTCTATCATTCATTGGACCAGTACCTATTTGACTTCAGTGATCATGGGAGATCAGATTGTACTCCATTGTACATAGATATCTTCAGATTGATTTTGAGACTGGTTTTCACTGGGCCTTGTTTGTGACTATGACAGCCTATGGCATGTATCCACTTTTGTATTGCCTATTCATGGCCATGAACAATTGTTTGGTATATTTCCACATGGATCTGCAGTGAAATTAAAATTGGAAACCATGTGCACAAACTCATTATGGATTGTAATATCCTTATAAGTAATTATTTCATCTAGTTGGGTCTCCATTACTCCACTTCTAGGAATTATAATGTATTTCGTCCTTCGCAGATACTTCTCTGACCTCACACATTAGGGGGCATCTTTTATAGCAATATTTGCCTCACCTCATGCAAACTTGCTCAGAAGACCTTTCTAATTTCCCTCTGTAGACTTGAAGTCCCCTTTTGCAGCTCCCAGAGCT
Organism: Picea mariana; assembly: GCA_032191745.1. NCBI lineage: Eukaryota > Viridiplantae > Streptophyta > Pinopsida > Pinales > Pinaceae > Picea > Picea mariana. The sequence continues at coordinate 317,835 of JASDQU010101283.1, read as the reverse complement.
AAAAAACATATTGTTCCACACATACGCACCCTATCATCTATACAACATGTGTATATATAGGTTACACCATTACAGCCCGCGTACATCAGGTTTTGTTCTCAAAATTAAAACAATAGCGTCAGGTTTCCATGTCACGTCACAGGATCCATGATCCTTGACTTTCCATATACTGGAAATGTTTTGACTCTGCCTTTCAATTCCATTTTAAGGCTATAAATGGGCCTTATCCAAGCTATGGAAAGGAGAAGAATTCAACTTTGAGAGAAAAGTTACTCTGGAGAAATTATTCACTTCATATTGAGTCTGCATCCCTTTGTCCTTTTAAGTCTAAACACATTGTTCATCCCCCAAGATCTTCCTTATTTTATGGAGAAACTCATTGTATCTCTTATATGAGATTTCCTTTGGTGGAGGCCCGGCTGGAAGGGACTTAGTTTCTCGGTTCTGAATGTGCCGCCATAGAAGTTTTTCATTCATACACTTCTGTTGATTACATTTTAATAGAAATACTCTTTTATCATCCAATTAATGTCTTGCAAATATATGAATTGTTATTCCATGGGCGTATTTGTTATGAATATTGATGGATTATGCTATTACATGTGCTAAATTTATATATTATCACCATATGCTTGTGTATCTTGGTTGTTGAGGACAAGTTGCAGGTTTATTGCTTTGAGTCAAGTGCTCAATGGTGGACTTCATCGAACATCTGGATGAGATAGGCTCTTTATCTTGTCTTGTTAGCATAATTTTTTATATAGAATACTTGATATTAGAGTTGATTTATGCAGTCATTTCCGTTTGTTGTGGTTTACCCCATGCCATAGAGTGATTTTCCTCGTAACACCAATATAGATTACATATGCATGACCAAAAACCTACAATTACGCATGCATTTACCTACATAAGTGCATTACAACATTCTATGATTACCACATGAGCATTTGTGGCCTTAAAACGCGCTTGTTTATAGGCTTTACAAAGAGAAAAACCCTAAATATTGGCACCCAAAAACAATTACAGATCTATTCATATCATTGGCTACAAACCCCGCAAATCCTAGGATTCTGTTACAGTCGACTCCAAGTCAGATTACCAATCTACTATCAGTCAGTCCTTCATTCGGTCTCTAGCCGGTTGTCTCACACCCACACTTTGACCTCTTCTCGGTTGACTTATCGTCGATACCTTCGACTTCAAATTTACCCGATCGAATCCCTCAACCTTTGACTTGTTGTCGATCCACCTCGACCCTTGACCATCATTCGATTCACCTCGACTAGAATTTCACTACAAATAATATAACAACCCAACACAAAGTTCAAAGATGTATTATGACAAAGGTCAGCCATCCATACATACTTCAAATTAAATATTTGAAAGGTAGTAACTTACAATTGGCATAAATTTTGATTGGAAGATCTATTTTTGGTGATTCAAAATTTGTTATAAAGAGAAAATAGAGGAGAATTATTATTTCTATCCCACATGGATCCAAAAATAATATCAACACTAAATAAACCTACAAGAATCTCACATAGGAATCCAGAAGAAAATGAATATTTCGAAAACAGGTTGTCCCATTTAAAAAACCAAGTTTATGAAATGAGTGGTAGCATGTTGAAACTAGTGGATTTATCACATTCTCAAGAATCCCTAAAAATTGAAATGGAAGATGAAATGAAAAATAAGATGGATGAAAATAGGAAAGAAATGAAAAAGAACAGGAAATAAATGAAAAAGAAGATGAATGAAAATAGTGCACATATGGAAAATAAGATGGATGAAAATATGTATCAAATGGAAAAGAAAATGAATGAAACACAAAAACTCCATAAAATTCATGTTCTTAAAGGGGATCCCTAAAATGGATATTGAGATCTAAAGAAATCCTAAAAATAAATAGAACAATATTAGTGTTGAGACTCAATCACATATGGGGAGTATTTTATCACAATTTGAGAGCACCAATACTGAATTTTAGAATTATTCATCACTTCAATATCCACATCATCAAGGCTTCAATTCAACACCAAGGAACTACTTCATTCCAAATATTGATATGAGGATATTTGATGGTAAAGATCATGTAACATTGATATTCTAGATGGAGCAATACTTTTATCTATACCAAGTGCCAAGCTTACAAAAGGTACCTATTGCATCCTTGTATTTATAAAATGATCAATTTGTTTGGTATTAATGGCTTTGTGAAAGAAAAAGTAATTTTATTATCTCTTGTTCCATTTTTATGGATGAATTGATAATGCATTCTTTAGTCAATTGATAAATCTTTAGAGAAAAGGCCCAATTATAGAACACATTCAACAATTCCAAAAGCTCAGTCTCAAGGTAAATAACATTCTTGAGGATGATTTGTTAGATCACTTTATGTGCACTTTAAAGGAGAACATTCAACATGAGGTGTGTCATTTTTAACCTAAATCCCTAGAGAAAGCTTTCATTATGGCAAGGAAAGTGAAAACAAAAATATGGCTACTTGTTACAAGGAAAATCTCTCTATATGGCATGGGGTAAACCACAATAGATGGAATGAGACGCATAAATCAACTCTAATCTCAAGTATGCCATATAAATGAAAATGATAATAAGACAAGATCAAGAGCCTACCTTGTTTGGATGTTTGATGAAGACCATCGTTGAGCACACAACTCAAAGCTTTATACATGCAACTTGTCCTCAACAACCAATATACGCAAGCATATGGTGATAATATATAATGTTAGCATATAAAATATCATAATCCATTAACATACATGACAAATACGCTCGTGGAATAATAATTCAAATATTTGTAAGATATCAATTGGACGAGAAAAGATTATTTCTATTAAAATGCTCAGCAGAAGTGTATAGGTGACAAACTTTTGTGTCGATACATCTTGGAACCAAGAAAATAAGTCCCTTCTAGCTGGACCTCCACCACTTCAATCCTCCACCAAAGGAAATCTCATATAAAGGAGACAATGAGGTTCTCCATCAAAGAAGGAAGAGCTTCAGGGATGAACAATGAGTTCAGACTTTAAAGGATAAAGGGATGCAAACTCAATGTAAAGTGAAAATTTCTCCATAGTATCTTTTCTCTCAAAAGTTGAATTCTCCCCTCCTCCATGGCTTGGATATGGATCAATTTATATCCTTCAAATGGAACTGAAGGGTTGAGTTGGAAAATTTATAGTATATGGAAGGTCAATGATCATGGATCTCATGACGTGACATGGAAACTCGACACAATTTTTAATTTTAAGCACAAAACCCAATGTACACGGGATGTAGTGGAGAAACCTGTGTATATGCTTGTTGTCTAACTGGTAGGGCACATATAAGTGGAAAAATGTGATTTTTTGGCTCTGGAAGGTAAAAAAGGGGACTTCAAGTATGCATAGGGAAATGGAAAGGCCATCCAAGAAAGTTGCATGGGGTGAGGCAAAAATTTCTATAACACTACTAGAAGGATGGCCACTAACAACTATAGAGAGAACCATGTTGCAAAGTTAGTTTTCATTGATGTCAACCATAGAATAAGTCCAGAATCCCCTAGAAGTAATGGATGATGTCAACCCTAGAAGAATCCTAGAAGCAGCTAGAAGTAATGGGTGTATTTGAATAAGTCTCCAAAGTGGTTCCCTAATGGCATAGATTTAAGCATGGCCCTCATGGGAAGACACTTTGAAGAAGTCTACAAGAAGCCCCAGAGGTGTGGTCATGAAGCCCAAAGTTGTTTGAGGAAAAAGAGGATGAACGAAATTGAAAATACATGTAAAAAAATCATAGATGGACAATTTGTGTAATGCCATTTCCAACGAAAAATGGTACGTCACATGGTTCCTCATGATTGATAAGTTATTCCCTCTTAAAAATGAAGCCCTAAAGTATTGACTAGAAGTTACAAGTCAGCCACAAAATTAATTAAGGAGAAAAATTTGTTGCAACAAGAAGTTACAGGTCATCCCTAGAGTCAAATAAAGGAGGCACTTGGAAAAGTATAAATACACATCAAGAACCTCTCATTTTTTAATCCAAGAAAATGTGTGTTTGTGGTATGGAGCTAGCATAAGTGGGTCTATGCTTGTGCTAGGAGGATTGGTTATCTTAGCAAAGTGAATATGGCCTAGGAGAAATGAGATCGAGGAGAGTGAAGAGTACGAAAGTGACTGTACCATATTTCTGAGGTTATCTATGGGTTGTAGTGGAGCAAAGCGTGGATGTACGCGGGTCAGAGTGAAGCAAGGGGCAGATGTACGCGGGTTGCAGTGAAGCAAGGCATGGATGTTCGTGGGTTGAAAATGTATGAATTGCAGATATGTGAAAACGTTTTGAAGAACGTACCATTCTCTTTATGCCAAAATCGATAAATGTTTGTTGTTATGAGATTTTATGTACCAAGTTTTATAGAACAAAAAGGTATGTTATTCTATATATTTCGAGGCTTATATCTTGAAGGTCATGGTATATGCTTAAGGAATATCTTAGAGGTTATGGTACATGGTTTATGGCACATATTTTGGTACAAGGTTGAGACATATCATGAATGATATGGCATATGATTGAGGCACACATTTTGGTACATGGTTGAGGCATTTCATGAATGATATGGCATATGTTTGAGGCACATACTAATTTGGTACATAATTGAGGCATATCATGAATGATATGACATATGTTTGAGACACATATTTTGGTACATGGTTGAGGCACATCATGAATGATATGGCACATGTTTGAGGAATATCTTTGGTACATGCTTTATGGATATTATGGCACATATATCTTGACACATGGTTTGATGCATATCTTGGTAATGTTGGGAATATATTTGAGAGATGTTCTTGGTGATAATTGCATATGATTTATGTTAGTGGATCTATATGTGTTGATGATGATGTTGATGATGAGGTATCATTGTCAGTGATAGTTACAATGATAGGTTATTTTTATGATGATGATGTATCAATATTAGTGACAGGTTGATTATCAGTGACAGGTTGACTATCAGTGACAATGACATGTTAATTATCAGTAACAATGGCATGTTTATTATCAGTGATAGTTTCAATGACAAGTTGAGTCTCCATTTATATTTCAGGAAGGAAGGAAGGGGCAAGGAAAGGGGGTTGGAGCCTCCTTCCACATGGTTCTAGAGAATACAGGGAGTCATAACTTCCTTTGAGTTGGTGCTCATAAAACTAGGGGGTCGGAGCCTCCTTCCATTTGGTGTTGGAGAATATAGGGAGTCGTAGCTTCCTTTGAGTTGGTGCTCATAAAACTAGGGGGTTGGAGCCTCCTTCCAGTTGGAGCTGGAGAATTTGGGGAGTTGTAGTTTCCTTCTAGTTGGAGCCTATAAACAAGGGGTTGGATCCTCCTTCCAGTCAATGCTGGAGAATTTTAGAAGTTCGTGCTTCCTATGAATGTAATCTTCTGATATATAAGAAAGAATTTTGTGGTTTTCTCTCATTTGAGTTTCCACGTAAAAATATCTTGTTCACTATGTATGATGTGATGCATTGTTGAATGATATTATTTATGGTTATATGTTTATAACATGTTAAATGCAATCATAAGTGAATGGAATCATTGATTATTTAATGTTGTGATTAAAAATGGTAAAAAGTGCTCAATACTGATTCACCCCCCCTCCCCTCTCAGTATTGGTGAATATTCCAACAATTGGTATCAGAGAAGTTCCTTTAGAAACATTCTAACCACTGGAAGGTAGATCATGGAATGCACGGATAATGTAATTCTAGTATTCATGGAGTGCACAAATAATGGAATGCCTATGTTTGATGGTCATGACTATGAGATATGGAGCCATATGTTGAAAGTATTTTTACAGGCACAGGGGTTTGATGTTTAGAAATCATTTGTTACATAATACATTGCTTCAAAGAAACCTCTGAAGACTACAACCAAGAAGGAATTAAAAAGGAACAACAAAATATCAATGGATTCCATCTTGGATGCATTACCTTATTCAGTAAAATTCAAAGTGGGACAATGTTCATTAGCCAAAGAACTTTGGGATAAGCTACATAATATCTACTTTAAGGAACATCTTCTTGCAACCAAAGATCTAGAGCATGTTGATCAAGATAAAGAATATACTGAGATAAACAAGAAGGACTTGAAAATAAAGAAGAACATTATGAAGAAGAAGGTGAAGTAGATTTTGAAGCAGAACTAATCGCTTCTTTGAGTGAGGTAAAAAGAGAAAGGAAGAAAAACAAGTCTCTTGAGGAGGAATTGATCAAGCTAAAGGAGGGTTCTCATAATCCAAACTAAAACTATGAATAAGTCTAGTATATTATTATAAATCTAAAGATCTATTTGGAAGAAGCCAAAGTGATTGAAGAAACACTCAAAAATCAGTGGGGAGAAAAGCAGAATTTGGAAGTCAAAATATGTTAAGAACCAAATATTTGCATACAGAAACACCACAAATATTTAGAGAACAATATAGAAAACAACCACTTTATTATATCAAAACTCTTAGGGTAGGGAAACACCATACAATGGATCCTATTATGGAAGGGATCCTCTCCTATTTCACTTGCCTCTTCGAGGGGGCATCCTCCTATTGAGCTACAACTCACAATACAATAATTCTCTTCATATCCTATTGCATTGCTTGAACCCCTTTATATAGTGCTACCATCACCTAAGAACATTATAGAAGAGGAATCTTCTAAAAGTAGAACCTTCTAAGAATTCATCTTACATAAATTATATCTAACTACCCATTTATTATATCTAACTATCATAGTGGGTCTTATTTAATAATATAGTAGACCTAGTCCACCTTACATTGAATGGCCTCCACTATTATCATTATGGTCCCTCTGCTCCCCCCCACTACCTATCTAGCTACCTAACATTCCATCCCCCTTATGAAAGCATTGTCATCAACGCTTGATGTACAACTATATACTAGGGTCCCATGGATAAGTGTGGACCATAGTGTTGAAATAGACTAGAGAATCAGGTTCCCATGGATAAGTGTGGAGCATAGTGCTGAAGTAAACTAGAGAACCAGGGTCCCATTGAGAAATGGAAGCCACCATGCTGAAGTATTCCAACTATCATTGTAAACCAAGGTCCCATGTCCAATTGCTCATGTGAACTCCACACAGAAAATATTGACACCCAATAACCAACTAAAAATGATGCTCCCAATACTAACACCTATCATGTGGATTCAAATAAGAATATTCATCCACATAGTGGGAAAGGGTCAAAGTTGAATCTGGAAAGAACAATATTGTTGTAGAATATGCAGGTTGGACACTGGTAATCATATCTAGCTCATGATGTGTCATATTTGTGTGCTCTACAGAAGGTTGACTAGAGTCATCAAATAAAAGATTGAAGTGGTTGTCATCCTAGAAATGACAACTATCCATATACCAATCATCACAATCAGCCTCAAAATCATACCAAGCATATATTTCTTGATTATACTCATCCTTGATGTCTTCCCTAAGAAATATATCTTTCATGTTATCCAATAAATCTTGAATATTACGAAAAATATCATTTAGGCCATCTGCAAGGTCATGCAATGTGTCACATAGTGTGTCATACAATTGGGCTTTGAATGCTTTAGTCATCTGTAGAATTTCATCGAGGGTTTGAGAGGAAATAGCCATTGGAAACACCACATAAAATATACTAAAAGAAATATCTTAAAATAATTTATTCAATGGCATTGATCTAGTAACAATCTGACCACCCTGTGAAAAGTTATGAACTCTGCAGTCTCGTTGCTGTCACGAAAAACCCAAAAAATAGTTGATTTTAAATCAGCGATATCTTCACTTCCAGAGCTCTGATTTGGATGATTTGTTTTTTTTAAATTGGGTGAAATTGTGAGAGGAACTCAGATATGCAATTTTTTTTGAAAAATTCAACCTCATATGCTATTGAAATCAGAAAAATCACGCAGTCGTCTGCGAAAAAAAAAAAAAAAAAACCCTTGAAAATTGCAAATTTTAAAATGCAAATAAATTGATTTCCCAGACTTCATTTCAGACGATTGTTTTTTTTTTAATTGGGTGTTTTTTCTGAGAGGAACTCATATCTACAACCATTTATTTCAAAATTTTCACCAAAACATACAAAAATTGTCCGTAATGTCACGACCCTCTTTTTTTCTAAAAAAATAACTCTGCAGAAAATAAAAATATTTTCCCACACTTCCTGCCAAGCAAAGTGCTCTAATACCACTTGTTAAGAACCAAATACTTTCATATAGAAAAACCACAAATATTCAGAGAACAATATAGAAAAAAACTACTTTACTATATCAAAACCCTTAGGGTAAGGAAACACCATACAATGGATCATATTATGGAAGGGATCCTCTCATGTTCACTTGCCTCTTAGAGGGGGCATCCTCCTATTGAGCTATAGCTCACAATACAATAATTCTCTTCATATCCCACTACATTTCTGACACTTCCTTATATATCTCTCTCTATCTCCTAGGAACATTCTAGAGAGTCTTCTCACATTTATTACATCTAACTACCATAGTGGGTCTTTATTAATATAGTGTACCTAGTCTACCTTACATTGAATGACCACATTCTCGTATATTAAATCACTTCCACTAATAATACATTCTAGAGAGTCTTCTCACATTTATTACATCTAACTACCATAGTGGGTCTTTATTAATATAGTGTACCTAGTCCACCTTACATTGAATGACCACATTTTCGTATATTAAATCACTTCCACTAATAATACATAGACACATTCTCATTGGGTACCTCCCTAGGTACCCCATATTACCTCCCTAGGAATCGACTCTTTTTTCTTCAAATCTGCAACACTTTGTGCCTTTGATTCAATGACCTCCTTAGATTCTTGATTATGTCCTTGTATTTTTGCTTCATCTCCTTCTATAGACTCTGCCTCTGATTCAACTTTAGACTTAGAAATAAATTCTTTGCTAGCTTCCATGGGCCCATCTTTCTTACTAAGAGACTCATCTTGCAATGTAATTTTTTTTTCTTGTACCAAAGCTTTAGAAACTTCTTTTGCGCATTAATATTAATGGTACCCACTGATTATATCCAAGGATATCCCAAAACAATGTCTTCATCACCCATATCTAGAACCTCAAAATATGAATGCAACACATATTTATCCATACTGAGCTTTAAATATTGAAAAAGTTTAACATTTTCACCTGCAACCTGTGTGCTTTGAATATTCTTTTCCAGAATTTGCAGTCTATTAACCAACCGAATATTGATAAAATTTTGTTTGCAACTAGGGTTAATAGAAACAATGACAATTTCTTTATTAATACAACCATGAACTTGTAATATAGATTTTCCACATGAAAATAAACCCTTGGTGCTCTTTGTATACTTATTTTTTTCATGAGACCACCTATCTAACAATAGTTTTTCAAATTCTTCATTGGATAGTGTCATCATCTCCTTATAATCAAGCGATTTCCACCAAATGGCAGCATCACCTTGTAATTTGTGAGCTACCCAATGGGGCCAATTCTCTTCCCATATTAACTTTCTTTCTTTAATGAATGCTTCAGTACTAGGACCATCACATTTCCCTATAAAATACATCTTGCTGTGAAAAAACCCAAAAATAGAACAAGGGTTTTAAAAATAAATCACTACAGAAAATCGCGGTTTTTTTCGGAAAAGCCTTGAAAAACAGTTGAATTTAAAATGCTCATAACTTTACTTCCTGGACTCCGTTTCGACTGATTGTTTTTCGAAATTGGGTATTTTTTCGAGAGGAATTCAAATATCCAATTTGTTTGGCCAAATTATACATAGAAAGTTTCATATATGAACCTGAAATGCGTCACCCTCTTTTTTCCCTAGAAAAAAAAATTTGCAAAAAGAGCAAAAATTCTTCCCTTCTTTGGCGAAGGAAAGTGCTTTGATACCAATTGTTAAGTACCAAATACATAAATACAAAATACCACAATAGTACCAAATATATCTAAATATAATCACCACACATGATATATGAAACAATATAGAAAACCCTTAAGGTAGGGAAACACCATACAATGGATCCTATTATGGAAGGGATCCTCTCTTGTTCACTTGCCTCTTCGAGGGGGATTCCTCCTAATGAGCTTCAACTCCAATACAATAATTCTCTTCACATCCCATTACATTGCTTTAACCCCTTTATATAGTGCTATCATCACTTAAGAACATTCTAGAGGAGGAATATTCTAGAAGTAGAACCTTCTAAGAAGTCCTCTTACATTTATTATATCTAACTACACATTTATTTTATCTAACTATAATAGTGGGCCTTATTTAATAATATAGTGGAACTAGTCCACCTTACATTGAATGGCCTCCACTATTATCATTATGGTCCCTCTGGGCCCCCCCACTACCTCTCTAGCTACCTAACAAAATAGTATCACTAAGAAAGGAAGCATAGAAAAGAGAAGAAATTTTGACAAGTCATCTTAAGGAAATATCTAAGGACTTAAACAAGATTGAAGTAGAATTTAGTCAACAAGAAAGAAGGCTTGAAGAATAATTCATCTCCTTGAAGAGGCAAAGAGAATGAAAGAAGTAATGAAGATCTAGATGATTAAGAAGGAAGAAGTTTGTGAGAAGTTTGAAGAAGAAGTCGTCACATTAAGGGTTGAAGTTGTTAAGCTCAGTAATAACATTGAAGAGGGAAAAATATATACACCGCCAATAAATAAAGTTGAAGAGAAAGTTTATAGGTTGTTGGAAAGGAAGAATGAAGAGAAGGCTAAGAGTTATGCAGAAGTCATCAGAGGCCCTATCAAGAAGGAATAATGTAATCCATCAAAGGAGAACATTCCATAAATGGAGAAGACTCTAGAATAATATTACAGAAGAGATGGATATTGAAGAAGACCTTGTACTTCCATAAATCAAAGAATCTTCAATCATTATGAAAAGAACAATAGAAGAGAAGAGTGTGATCAGATAAGGCAAGGATTTAGAAGTGTTTGACAACACAAGTATTCCAACAGAGGACGAAAACCTTCAGTAACCACTCACGCAAATAGATCAAATATCAACACACCAATGTTTTGACATGGTAAAACCCCTATGGGGAAACATCCACAGCCCCAGCCAATGCGGCCACTTGGAGCAGTTTATTAATGCAAAAGAAAAATATTACATAGAGATTTTACAAGAGAGTTTCTCACAATCGATCATCGGAAAATGACCCTCCATGCTCTTTAAATAGAGATCATGGACCAGTCGGGTGTTAAGCCATGGATCAATGGCTGTTAATATCGAGGAGAATATGAATCGTCAGATCACTCTATGTCGAGAACATATCGTGACCATCGGATTTCCTAACTACAAATGCATACTAAATAAACACACTAAGAAACACTCTTTTACCTAACGACACATTAGCCTAAGTAGATCTTAACTAACTCCTAAGTATCTAAATATCCTAACATCCCCCCTTAAGAACAACTTGGGATAGGATTGAAGGATTTACAATAGTGACACAATAGGAGAAGGAAGGAGGCATTAGAGCCTATCCCCCCTTAATGACAACTTCATGAACTCCTAACATAGATCGAAGTTTTGAAAACCTTGCTTATGTAAGAAACTTTGCGAAAATGTATGCAACTTGATCTTCTGTAGGGAAAAAGAGAACTTCAATAGCTTGATCATGAATGAGATTTCTGATGAAGTGCATGTGTATCTCGATGTGCTTGTTGCACTGATGTTGAACTAGGTCTTTGGCGAGCTTGATGGAACTCTGATTGTCACACCAAAGGCTGGTCGGATGTTTCTGCTGGAATCCAACTTCTGAAAGGATTTTTCGAAGCCACAAGGCTTCCTGACTTGCATTTACCATGACTCGGTACTCTACTTCTACTGAAGAAAGTGCAATAGCCTATTGTTTCTTACAGGCCCAAGTGACAGGTCATGAACCAAGGCTAGAAACATAACTTACAGTAGACTTCTGATAATCAAGGTTGTCGTCCCAATCTGAATCATTGAAGCCAACCAATAAAAGATTCCCCCATGAATTGTAATGTATCCCGAACTGAACTGTACCACAAACATAGAAAAGTATCATTTTAGTTTCTTTCCAATGGATTTCATGGGGTGTTTTCATATATCGAGAAACAATACCAACACCAAAAGAAGTATTAGGATGGGTATGAGTCAAGTATAAGATTCTACCAACTAATTGATGGTACAGAGTGGCATCAACATCCAGAGAAGTACAGGTGGAATTAATATTGACTCCAGACTTGAAGGGAGAAGGGGTTGGTTTACAATTGTCCATGTGAAAGTGACGAAGAAGGTCACAAGCATACTTAGACTGGGAAAGAAAAATTCCTTCAGTGGCTTGTAAAACTTGGAGGCCAAGGAAATAGTGCAAAAAACCTAAGTCTATCATTTCAAATTTCTTCTTAAGGCTGGTTTTCACATGGTTTAAAATTTTTGAGTCACTACCAGTAAGGATAAGGTCATCAACATAAAGGACAAGGATTATGAGATGTCTTCCTACTTTCTTGGTATAGACATTAGGATCGGAATGGCATCTAGAGAATTTGTTGTCAATAAGAAAGTTGTCCATTTTGGCATACCAAGCTCGAGGATATTTCTTAAGACCATAAAGAGATTTCTTAAGGCGACAAACAAGGATAGAGTCATTCTAGACATAGTCAGGAGGTTGTTCCATGTAGATTTATTCTTGCAAATCTCTGTGCAAGAAATCATATTTAACATCCATCTGATGGACCTCCCATTTATGTGAGGCAGCAAGAGCAAGAGCAAGAACAAGGCGGATGGAATTAATTTTTGCTACAGAGGCAAAGGTTTCATTATAGTCAATTCCTTCAACTTGAAAAAATCCTTTGGCAACTAACTGAGCCTTGTGTCTTTCAACACTTCCATTAGATGCATACTTAGTTTTGTAGACCCATTTACATATGACAAGTTTTCTTCCTTTTGGAAGAGGTACAATATCCCAAGTAACGTTTTCCATTAAAGAATGATAGTATCCATTCATTGTTGTATCCCAATTTGGATGACCTGAAGCTTCTACAAATGTCTCTAGATCATGAGTCTCTGAAACTTGAGACAAAAGAGAAGAGGCTCGCTAGAATAGTGAACATGTTCGACACTGATATGAAGGATCACCGACAATATCACCAACTGCTTCTCATGTTGAACGAACCCATCTAGGAAGCGGTGGAGCTGGTGTTGGTTTAGGTTCAAAGGACTCATCTAGAGGAAGGTGAGCAGGAGGAGGTGTATTTTCATCCTCACTATCATCATCTGAAGAAGAAACCAGAATAGGAACAGAAGAAGGAACAAATGTCGAAGATGGCTCGTAGGCCAAATAAGGCACAATCATCGAATTAGGCTCGCAGGACAAGAGATTTTCATCAAATTTAACATCTCTTATAATAATAATTTTATTACAATGTGGTTGAAGAAGTCTATAACTTTGACATCTTTACAATAACCAACAGATATACACTTCTCACTTTTATGCTGCAATGCTTTCCTTTTCTCATCAGGAATGTGATCCCATGCTATACTACCAAATACATGGAAGTGACTTACATCTAGTTTAATTTTAGTCCAATATTCTTCGGGTGTTATATTTTTAAGAGTCTTTGTGGGAGTGTGGTTTACTATGTAATTTTCACAGTTGATTTCTTTGTCCCAATACTTTAGACTTAATCCCTTAGACTGGATCATACAATTAGCCATTTCTTTTAATGTGCGGTTCTTTCTCTCAGCAACACCATTTTGTTGTGGTGTATATGGAACAGTGTGTTTCATTTGGATTCCTTGTGTAGTGCAGTAACTTGTAAAATTATTGTTCACATATTCGCCTCCATTATCTATTCTTAACTTTTAAATTTGATGTCCATATTGTTTTTCTACAAGGGCCTTATAGGCCAAAAACTTGTCAAAAACTTTGCTCTTAATTTTTAAGAAGTAAACCCAAGTACATCTGGAAAAATCATCAATGAAAGTTAAGAAATACTTGCACCCAAAAAACAAAGGAGAAGAAAGTGGACCATACAAATCACTATGAGCAAGTTGCAAAGGGCTCAAGGCATGCCAAAAGGCACGTTTGTCAAAATTGTCCTGATGATGTTTTCCGAGAACACAACCGACACAAACACCATCTCTGCATGAAACAAGAGTAACACCAGTCACCATCTGTTGATTACATAGTTGTTGGAATGAGCAATAGTTTAGATGACCAAACCACTCATGCCAAAGTTTTCTCAAGTCATCACTATGAGCAACAAAAAATGATGAAAAAGATGATGACCCAAAGTTGTCAAACTTGTACAACCTGGTAATATCATCAGAAATTCCAGTCGCAAGAACATTCTTAGGATCTTTTAGATCCTTGATTACAACTTGGTGAGGTGAAAATTCTACAGCTTTACCTTCACTTGAATGAGTGATTTGATATACTGATAGAAGGTTACAAGAAAGACTTGGAACACATAATACATCATTGAAATGACCATTATCTACTTGAATTGTTCCAGATCCTACAACACTAAGAGATCTATCATTACCAACAAATATTTTCTTGGTGTTACATTCATTTAGAGTAGAAAATATGTCTTTATCCTTAGCCATATGATAAGATGCTCCAGAATCAATAAGCCACTCATAAGAAGAAGAAGTAGAAGTTGTATTGAATGAGAAACCAAAAGCAGAAAGTGCATGTCCATGAGAAGAAGAAAAAGTAGAAGAATCAATATTGATGTTTTGTTTCTTCATCGCTTCTTCTAAATTTTTCATCTTCTTGAAACATTTGGACTCGTCATGACCATATTTACCACAAAGGTTGCAATGCCTGTCAGTCTTCTTATTTTTATATTTTGCTCCTTTGTCACCATTAGGAGCTGAAGTTGTCAGAGTGGGTTTGGGACCCTTATGTTGCTTGGTGTTGTAGCGAGGATGTTTCTTCTTGGGATACTTGCGTTTATCTTTCTACTGGGAAACTAAGGCTTTGTTGGAGGTACTTGCAGTGCTGATAACTCCAAGTTGTACAAGCTTATCTTCCTCTCTAATCAAAGAAACACAAAAGGACTCAAGAGTGGGTTTTTTATAAGTTGTCCCTAGAGCCTCTCTCATGGTGTAAAAGGTATATACAATCACAAAATATGCACTACCTATCTTAGAGATAGTAAGATAGATTCAATGCTCTTCCTCCATCTTTATCTCACATTCTTCACATAAAATTATGAGTGTTTTAAACTTAGATAGATAGTCTCCAATGCAAGAAAAATCACTTAGATTTAAATTCAATACTTGATTTTCTAATTTTTTTGCTCAAATAATATTGAGTTTACCAAACACCGTTTCAATCTTTTCCCAAGCTTCATCGGGGTCATCAATTTCTTTAAGGTGGAACCTTAAATCAAGAGAGATGGGAATTCCAATTAGTCCATGTGCTTCGTCACTTCTATTAGCCCATTTTACTTTCTTATCAGGATCAATGGGTTCTTTTTCCTTTCCCAAGGTAATCTGGTACAAGTCGTTACTTCTTAATAAATCCTCCATATGAGATTTTCATTGGAAGTATTTGGTGCTAGTAAGAAAAATATTACTGGAAGAAGCCATATTAAATATGTAGATAATTTGGATTTAAAAACTTAAACTGATGATCTGGATGGAAATATCTCGAAAAATTGTGCGGTTTAAAAAAAAGGCACTAAAAACGAACTTCGGATGTGAAAGTTATGCCCTTTTAAAAAAAGGCATAAACAGTAACCAAAGTACCACGTGGTGGTGTAAGTTGTTTTATGAAGTGACCCACTTTTATAAAGTGAGGTGGGGATCAATTTTACAATGAAGTTACTTTATAAAAGAAAAGCTACATGCAAAGTAAATAACTCTAAAATAAAATCTTAAATATACTTATAGTGATTCACTTTTATACTTGAAGTGAAATACACTTTACAATTTGAGCATGAAGTTTTTCAAAAAAAGTAACAAAAAGAAAGACTTGAACTCAAGACCTCTTACTTAATAAGACAACTTTTAACCAAATGGTCTAGCAAAACATATTGTATTGTTTAGCAAGAGGATTGGAGATGTTGTTGTTGTTGTTGAAGATGGCCTTAGAGAGTGTGCTAAAAAAAAAACTCTTTTCACACAAGAAAAAAATTTCGCTTATCGATGACAACAAGGGTTAGATCTCAGTTAGCTTACCCAGAAGATGCACTTTTTCCTATCTGTTTCTGATTTTCCAAGATCGCATAGGTTGCGAGGAAAAGAGCATACACAGATCTAAAAGAGTAGCAGCCCAGAAACAAATAATATAAAACCAAAATAATACTCTGCAAAAAATTTTAAAATGTGTATTCAGGCTTTATACCTCCGGATCTAACTTAAATGGTCATATCTTGGGTAAACAAAAACTTTTTAGAGTGAAATGAAAAGTGTTCATATATGAAACAAGCGCTCCAGGCACAATGGAATAGTCCTCTCAGCCTATAAATGTACGAAAAAATGACAGAAAATGGAGATGAGGAAACTCGGCTTCACGATCTCGATCTACAATAGGAGTGGGTCTTCAAATAGGATTTGATACCATGTTCAACAACACAAGTATTCCAATAGAGAACGAACACCTTCAGTAACAACTCACACAACTAGATCAAAGATCAACACACCGATTTTTTGATGTGGTAAAACCTCTACGGGGAAACATCCATGGCCCCAACCAATGCGACCACTTGGAGCAGTTTATTAATGCAAAAGAAAAATATTACAAAGAGATTTTACAAGAGAGTTTCTCACAATCAATCATCGACAAATGATCCTACATTCTCTTTAAATAGAGGCCATGGACCAATCGGGTGTTAAACCACAGATCAATGGTCATTAAGATCGAGGAGAATATGAACCGTCGGATCACTCTATGTCGAGAGCATATCATGACCGTCGGATTTCCTAACTAAAAATGCATACTAATGGATACTAAAGAAACACACTAAGAAACACACTTTTACCTAATGACACAATAGCCCACTTAGATCTTAAGTAACTCCTAAGTGTCTTGGCATCATTCAACTAGCCAAATTTCTTTCTCTTCACCAGTAGTGATGGTTATGAATAAGGATGGTTCATTGAAAATGTGTCTAGAATATAGACAGCTCAACAAAATTACCATCAAAGATAAGTTTCCTATTCCTATCATTAATGAATTATTAGATGAATTGCATGGAGAAAAATTCTTTAATAAGTTGGATCTTTGTTCGGGATATCATCAAATTAGAATGAGGTGGGAAGACAATCCCAAAATAACATTTAAAACACATGAGTTTTTTATTATGCCATTTGGACTTACTAATGCAACTTCAACATTTCAAAGTTTGATGAATTCTATTTTCAAACCCTTCCTTAGAAAATTTGTGTTAGTATTTTTTGATGACATACTAATCTACAACAAATTGTGGGAAGAACATGTACAACATGTTGACAGAGTATTACAACTTTTGGAAGAGCAACAACTTTATGCAAATCCTTCCAAGTGTGCCTTTGGGGTTCAAGAAGTGGAATAGTTGGGTCATATTGTATTTCATGAAGGTGTAAAAGTGGACCCTAGCAAAATTAAATCTATGAGTAAATGACCAATTCCCAAAACCTTGAAGAAACTTAGCGAATTCTTAGGATTAATAGGTTATTACCACAAGTTTGTCAAGAACTATGGTCAAATAATGACACCTATAACAACTTTATAAAATAATGGAGAATTTTCTTAGACTCGAGAAGAAACCAAAGATTTTGAAAAACTTAATGAGGCTATGTGTACAAATTTTGTCCTAGCCACACCTGAATTCACAAAAACATTTATTGTGGAGTGTGATGCCTCAAGCCATGGCATTGGTGCAATTCTAATGCAAGAAGGAAGGGCCCTTTCCTTTGAAAGCAACCATCTTAAAGGGAAAAAGTTACTCAAACCAAATTATGAAAAATAAATGTTGGCCATACTACATTTAGTTAAGAAATGATGCCCTTACTTAATAGGAAGACACTTCAAAGTAAAAATGGATCATGACAGTTTGATGCACTTATTGGAGCATCGATTATCTTTAAAAGAAAAACAAAAATGGGTTACAAAGATGCTAGGTTATGGCCAACAATGTAGTGAAAGAGAATTTGAAGTGGAGGATTGGGTATTTTTGAGGCTACAACCATATAAGCAGATGTCCCTCAAGCAAAAAAACATGGACAATAGATTAGCACCCAAATATTATGCACCCTTTAATACCTTGCAAAGGATTGGAAGCATGGCTTAAAAATTGGAGTTGCATCCATCTTTACATGTACATTCAATCTTCTATGTTTCTTTCTTAAAGAAGGTTATCAGTGACAAGATCCCAAACCAAACAATTTTTCCATATTTTAATGAAGAACGAAAAACCATATTAGAACCAGAAACAATCCTTGAAACAAGGATCAAGTGGTTGTAAAATTGAGCAATTACTAAGTACCTCATAAAAAGAAACACCCTACCAGTGGAAGAGGTGACATGGGAATATGAGTTTTTCATGCAGAAACACTTGCATTTAGTCAAGTGTTGAGGGAAATACTTGTTTGAAGGGGAGAGACATGTTAAGCCCTAGACAAAGACCCATGTTATGTATAAAACCCATTTTTAATCCCCTAGATATTGAATTATTACATTTCCAGTGTTATATTAGTAGGTTGGGTAGAACCCTTAATTGTACCCTTTCATTATAATTGTACTATTTGTCTCATATATATATATATATATATATATATACCAAGGAAACCTAGTTTTAGGATTATCTTATCTCATATCATATTTTATTTTGAATTAGATATATTGTAAAAGGAGGTTTCCCCTTTGAAGTGGACTACATTCATTGACTTTTTATCATTTTTAAGGTGTTGGATCATAACACCTCACCAGTATGTTCACCATTTTCACCATACTTACTATTGAGTTTTGGGTACTAAATCCATTAATCTCATGACATAAATTTGTGGGCTACTTGACTATGATGTTTCATCATTAGACGCAACATGACATCAATAGTATATGTTTCGATGTATTTTATATATCTCCATTGTGTGTCATTGCACCATGTCCATTTGTATGTGCATGTGCCACTTGATCTTTCATGTGGTTGTTGATTTGATACAATGTCTCTTATGATTCCGTCAAAGGTCATTTGTTGAACATTTTCTAACTTGATTTCCATTGTCAATCCTATGGAAACAAAGCATGACAACCTACACATTGTCATGACATTGGAGGAAGTCTTGAGTTTTCATTATGAGGATGGTACCTAACATTAATTAGGTGGCTTACACTTAGTGTCCTTTCCCCTTGGGAATTGAGCTAGGGACTTGCACAACATGTTGAATTACTAACGACATCTTGGCAATAGTGGAATTGACTAATTGAGATAACCTTTGGGGCTTATGAATATGTATTTATATATAATTTTAGAAGCCATGATTTTCTCCTTTTATTTATGTGGTCCCCCACATTATATATATATATATATATATATATATATATATATAACTCACCAAGAAAATCCTAGGCACTTCCCCTCATTTTGAGGAAAGTAGGTGGCATAAACTAAGTGTATTTGACCTCATGGGAATCAAACTAGGGACTTGCACATTGTGTTGAATTATTAGCAACATATTGGCAACAGTGAAACAATCAATTGAGCTAATCCTAGGGGATTATATACTTACACATTCACGCACGACACTAGATGGATATAGGAGGTTGTTCCATGTCAGATACCCTCTTGGTATTCCCTTGAATTTTAGGCGATTTTTCTGAGTTTAAGGAGGGTTCGTCACTGAGGTATTTCTTCAAACAATTTGTATACAACTGTTGTAGGTGCAATCCTTGTATCTTCTTATAAAGGAAAAAAATAATTATAACAACTCATAAACCATTTTCAATAATGACCAATACTGAAATATGTTACTGCAATTGCAAAACACTAGAAATAAAGGATGCTCATTTTATTAAAATTAAGAATATCATACACAGACTTTCCTAGCACTTGCATAAGAAAGATTCCAATGATAGTTTCAGTTTATAACACCAACAAACAAATACAACAGGTTGTAATAATAAGATAAAACCTGGAATTAATGCGTGAATAGGTGAACTCCTATAACAAACTGATGAGAGTGGAATATTGTCTTCTAGCAACAACAATTAGACACCTCAAAGTAGAGATTCGACCTCTATAGGAAACACCATTAGATATATAAAGTTATGCAACTATAAATATAGGAACACATAATAATTAAATGCGCCCATAAATATTTTTGGTACTCGACCAAGATCAGAAGTTGACTCGAAGAATTAGTGGCAATGCTCCACAGTTCAAAAATGGAGAATAAATGCGCCTAGATTGGAGATAGACCTCAACCTTCAATCAACACCAATATTTTTCTGTGTATAGACTAAGAGATGTGCCTAGTTTAGAGATCAGGCACTACCCAATAGTGAATACAAACCTGCATCAATATAGACATTTTCCCCACTCCCAAATCACTCCATAATAAGTAATATGAGGCGCCCAAACATAGGAAAACAATACCCAGAAGTGATATAGTTCATTTTCAGTAGAAAAATCACCCTCCAACACTTGAAACTCGGCTTGTCAAGAAGTATTACGACCCAATAATGGGTATACTCGCCCAGCTGCAAAGAGTTTCCCCCAAGTTGGTACAAACAATCCTCTAACTCAATAAATCTTCTACCAAAAAGGTGAAATCCACACAATGAAGCACATTGTCGAAATCTAGGTGATTTTGATCTCAAGACCAGCTAGGGTGTATCGTTGCAACACCGGAACCAACAAATGCACAAGTGTTTCCAAAAACCCTAGACTCTTTGTTCAAGAGATCTCAAAATCTAATTTCCAAGTGAGTGAATGCAAGAATGATGATAGAATCCTCCTATCCCCAACTTTTTTTATAATTCTAACTTGAGATTTTCTTTCATTCTCTTATGAATGTGGGATAATAACCCCACTTGATTTTTTTTTCCATTATTCATGTTCCCTTGATTATTTTCCACCCTAGCTCATGGGAACTCAATTAGGCTAGTAAAATTCTCTCTTGGAGAGATTAGGTAGATGGGGACATTACAATCCTCCCCACCCAAGATTACTTTCCCTCAAGCAATTTTAATCTCGGATGTTGGAGTACCTTCTCTCCTTCCCATGTAGCATCATCGATAGGAAAATCCTTCCATTTGACAAGGTACTCCCTGATATTTTGGTTCCTTAGCTTCCTCTCCCTGATCTCCAAAATCTCCTTAGGAACCAAAATCAATCTCCCCTCTTCATCTAGTGGTGGTAACTCAATAGAGGTAGAGATATGTTGCCCCAATGCCTTCTTGAGACATGAAACATGGAAGACATTATGTATTTTACATCCCTCTAGAAGCTCTAGCTTATATGCCACCTCTCCTATGTGCCTTGAAATCCTGTAGGGTCCGTAGAATATGGGTTTCAATTTTTCTACCCCCTTCATATTAAGTGACGACTGCCTATAGGGTTGCAGACATAGGTACACCAAGTCCACGACCTCAAAGCTACATTCCACCCGATGCTTGTCTGCATATACCTTCTGTTGATTCTGAGTCATCTAGAAATTTTTCTTAAGGGTCCGTAGAATGTCCCGACTCTCCTAAACCCAATATTTATCTTTAGGTGCTCTAATGTCTCCAAACACCCGATCCAAAAATGTAGGCGCATCATATCCATGCAAAGCTCGAAAGGGTGTCATCCCAATCGACATGTGATAGGTTGTATTGTAGCAGTGTTCGCCCAAGTGTAGCCACTTTATCCAAGCTTCCTATTGGTCTAACACATAATTCCTCAGATAGCCTTCAAGCCATTTATTCACAATATCAGTCTTCCCGTCTGTCTAAGGATGGTAGCTCGTGCTAGGTGTCAGTTCTATCCCAACTAACTTGAAAATCTCCTGCCAAAATCCTCCCATGAACCTACTATCTCTATCACTAACAATAGTTTTTGGAAACTCGTGCAATCATAATACCTCTCTGAAGAACAACTCTGCCACTTGTGTTGTGGAATATTTGGAGGGTATGGTAAAAAAATGTGCAAACTTCGTGAGCCTATCGACCACCACATAAATACAATATTTTCTCTCCACCTAGGGAAACCTTGTGATGAAGTCCATAAAGATACTTTCCCATTTTTGTTCTAGGATGGGAAGTGGTTGAAGTAATCCTGTCGATTGAGTATTCTCCACTTTGTTCTATTGGTATACTTTTTCATTCCCTCACGAATCTCAACACATCTGTCTTGAGACCTTTCCGCATAAATATTTCCCTAATATTCTTGCAGGTTTTCAAGTACCCAAGGTGTCCTGCCAAAGATGAATTGTGTGTTGCCTACATGATTTTGTTCTTCAGTTGAGATTCTGGTACTAAATAGATCACGTCTTTGAAATAAATGATGTCATCCATAAATCGGTACCGATCATCCTGGATCTGACCGTCTAGGATCTCACAAGAAAATCCATCCTTGGAGCATTCTACCAACAAGAGATCTTTCCAATCAACTGAAATATCCATGAGGGAGAGAGTGGATGGTACTCTGGAAAGGGCATCAGCCACCACATTGTTCTTTCCCTTCACGTATTCAATCTCAAAATCATATGCTTGAATTTTATTGATCCACTTCTGCTGCCTCTCACTCAATTCTTTCTACTTCATGAGGAACCTCAGGCTGTTATGATCTGTCTTCACTTTGAAGCTATTCCCCACCAATTATTGTCTAAATTTTTCCAATGCATGCATAATGGCCAACATCTCCTTGTCATATATTGAATAATTATGCTCATACTCCCTAAGTTTGTGTGTCTCAAAAGAATTGGGATGATTATTTTGCATCAACACAGCTCCTATCCTTATCCCTGAAGCATCACACTCAAGCACAAAAGGTTGAGTGAAGTCTGGTAAGGCTAGCATAGGGCATGCACTCATTACCTGTTTCATTTTCAAATGTCATATGTGCCTCATCTGTCCAACTGAAAGATCCTTTCTTAGTGAGATCTGTAAGAGGTGTCATCAACTATGAGAATCCCTTAACAAATTTCATGTAATAAGTGCGGAGCCCTAGGAATATTTTCAGTTCTATCAAATTTCTGGGGGTAGGCCACTCTATAATTTCCCTTATTTTCTCCTGGTAGACCTAGATACCATTTTTCCCGATCACATTCCCCAAGTAAAGAATATTATTCATGCCAAAATCACATTTGGAATCCTTTGCGTAGAGTTTTTGTTCCTCAAAAATCCCCAATACCTCATCCAAATTCTTGAGATGATCCTCCCTGAAGTCCTACTATAAATGAGAATATCATCAAAGAAGAACAATAAGAATTTCTTCAACTACTTATTGAACACATGGTTTATATAGGACTAGAATGTAGAAGGGCCCAAACGACATAACCAGGAACTCATAATTCCCATAATGGCATCGGAAGGAAGTCCTCTGAATGTACTTCTCTCGAACTCAAATCTAGTGGTACACTGAACAAAGATCAATCTTCATGAAATATTTTTCTCCCCTCAACTCATCCATCAGTGCTTCGATCCTCAGAATTGGGTACCTGTTCTTTATCGTTTTCTTTTTAAGAGCTTGGTAGTCAATGCACATCCTCATGGAACCATCCTTTTTCTTAACCAATACCACCGAAGAGGAAAAAGGGCTAGAACTAGGCTGAATGTGACCCATCTTTAACAAATCCTTGATGGTTTTTTCTATCTCGTCTTTGTACATCTTGGGGCGGTGGTAAGGATTGGTTGTGATAGCTTGAACCCCTTCTTCTAATTCTATAATATGTTCAAATCCTCTATCTGGGGGTCCTCCTAGAAGAATGTCATAAAAAACCTTCTGATGTTTGTGCATCAACACCTGAATATCGTCTGGATATTGTCGAGGATGACCCAGTGGCTCCCTATAAAAAATGTAGCACTCAATTTCCCACTCTATGTCTCCATGCCGCATCACTGCCTCTATACTGTGAGAGGACACGATCTTGGGCAGATACTAGTGCATAGCCCGTAAAACCACCTTTTTTCCATCTAGTCCCATGAACTCTATTTCCATAGTCCTCTGATCAGTACTGTATTTCCCAATGGAGTATAACCACTGAAATCCAAGCATTACATTAGTATCTGGCACATCCACCACAAAGAAATCACTTGTCAATGTATAAATCCCCATGGTTATTTTCAACTTGGGGATCCATCTAGTGCACTACATCTTATAGCCTCCGAGTATGATTACGGTGAATCCCTCAAACTCCTCCGTCGGAATCTCTTTCCTTTCCACCAAAGCTGCATCAATAAAGTTGTGGGATGCCCCACTATCAATCAACATTGTAACATTGTGCCCCTGCAGGACTCCTCAGACTCTGAAAGTGTGGTACCTGCGAAGTCCCGACATGGATTCCATAACAAGGCCCTTAGCCCTAGCCTATGATGTATCCTCACCTGATGTTTGGTGTCCTTGTTCTTGTTCTTGTTCTTGTTGCTCTTCCTCATCGTCACTATCACTGTTCGAATAGACCTCAATAAAATGAGCCTTGTCGGTCTTGTCTTTCTCGACACACTTGTCCCCTAGTATCCACGACTCCTGACAACTAAAGCATAATTTATTCCTCCTTAGCCCCTTTATTGTTTCTTCATCCATCTTGGGATTCCCATCCCAATCCCTCTGAAATGGTTTGGTTTCCTTGCTCTTCTATGGGAAGGTGGGTTTCAAAGGAAACTTTCTCTTAGGAACAACATCCTGCATGTCCCTAGTACGATTGACTGCATCCTGCAAAGTGGTGGGTTTGTAGGCCTTCACCCATCCATGTAATGGCTCTGTTAGCCCCTCAATGAACAACATCACCAAGCGTGCCTTAGATATGTCTGTCACCATCACTGCTAATCTCTGGAACTCAGAGATAAATGCCTCTGGGATACCTATCTGCTTGAGTTAAGCCAACTCTCGAAAATGGATCTCTGGGTCTTTCCTGTCAAACCTCTCAATGATCCTCTATGTGAAATCAAGGTATGAAGTGATGCTTGAATGACCCAATGTCACTAAATCATGGTACCACCACTCATGAGATTCTCCATCCAAATGCAGGGTAGCAAGCTTAATAGCATCAACTTCAACCATTTTGTTGAGTTGGAAATAAGTGTCCAACTTCTGCACCCATGCTCTAACAATTCATTTTGATGACCCATCAAAGTTCGGAATGGTCACTTTTCCCATTGTGCGTTGCAACTCCATTTTTTGGGACATCGTCCCCTTGGCCCCCCTAGGCATGTTCTTGCTTTTTAAGTGGAAAAAATCATGAAAGGACATGGCAGCCTGAAAATCATATCCCAATCTTTGGTACTCCTCCAAATAAGCTCCAAAGGGTATATCCTGATCAGTCAGCTCCATTCGCCATGATGCATCATTATCAAGGAATTGAGGCATGGTAGGCCTGGGTGTTATGGTGTAAAAATGGGGGTGGATTTGCATGGTAGTGCGAGAATGGATTCCTTCCCCATTATTAGAATCCCTTTCACCGATATGATTTTTCTTTTCTTGACTCCACATGGTGTTAACTACCATCTACCCCATCAAATCCATCATTGCTTTCTGGCCCTTGGCCAAACCATTTAATGCGCTGAGAAGACTGTTGAAAGCCTGTTCATCTTTGTCGCTCACAATGTCTTCACCCTTATCTACCTTATTTACCTCAGGCCAAGCTTCTAATTCCTGAACTGGTTCTTCCCTATCTAATGGAGATTCTCGACTTTGGTATCTCTTCCTTTTGTGGGTGACATTCTGCCTATCCTCCCTAGTCATTTACTGCCCAATTCTTTTAACTTTCATATCCCCGTGAATAAGTGAGGAACATGCTCTGATACCATTGTAAGATACCCTCTTGGTATTCCCTTGAATTTTAGGCGATTTTTCTGAGTTTAAGGAGAGTTCGTCATTGAGGCATTTCTTCAAACAATTTGTATACAACTGTTGTAGGTGCAATCCTTGTATCTTCTTATAATGGACAAAAAGAATTCTAACAACTCATAAACCATTTCCAATAATGACCAATACCGAAATATGTTATTGCAATTGCAAAACACTAGAAATAATGGCTGCTCATTTTATTAAAATTAAGAAAATCATACAAAGACTATCCCAACACTTGCATAAGAAAGATTCCAATGATAGTTTTAGTTTATAACATCAACAAACAAGTACAACGTGTTGTAATAATAAGATAGAACATGGAATTAATGGACGAATATGTGAACTCTTGTAGCAAATTGATGAGAGTGGAATATTGTCTTCTAGCAACAACAATTAGACACCTCAAAGCATAGATTCGACCTCTATAGGAAACATCATCAGATATATAAAGTTACGCAGCTGTAAATATAGGAACATATAATAATTAAATGCACCCATAAATATTGTTGGTACTTGACCAAGCTCAGAAATAGACTCCAGGAATTAGTGGCAATGCTCCACAGTTCAAATATGGAGAATAAATGCGCCCAGATTGGAGATAAACCTCAACCTTTAATCAACAACAATATTTTTCTATGTATAGACCAAGAGATGCACCCAGTTTAGAGATCAGATGCCACCCAATAGTGAATACAAACCTACATTGATATAGACATTTTCCCCACTCCCAAATCACTCTACAATAAGCAATATGAGGCGCTCAGAAAGAGGAAAACAATACCCATAAGTGATATAGTTCGATTTCAACAGCAAAATCGCCCTCCAACACTTGAAACTCGATCTGTCAAGAAGTATTACAACCCAACAATAGGTATACTTGCCCAACTATAAAGAGTTGCCCCCAAGTTGGTATAAACAATCCTCTAGCTCAATAAATCTTCTACCAAAAAAGTGAAATCCACACAATGAAGCACACTTTCGAAATCTAAGTGATTTCGATCTCAAGACCAACTAGGGTGTATCGTTGCCACACTGAAACTAACAAATGAACAAGGGTTTCCAAAAACCCTAGACTCTTTCCTCAAGAGCTCTCAAAATCTAATTTCCATGTGAGTGAATGCAAGAATGATGATAGACTCCTTCTATCCCCCCCCTTTTTTTATACTTCTAACTTGAGCTTTTCTTTCCTTCTCTTATGAATGTGGGATAATAACCCCACTTGACTTTTTTTGTCGTTCTTCATGTTCCCTTCATTATTTTCCGCCCTAGCCCACGAGAACTCAATTAGGCTAGCAGAATTCTCTCTTAGAGAGATTAGGAAGACGGGGACATTACATTCCATAATCTTTTTATGGTAGCCTAATTTAATAAACTATGGAGGCTTAAATCTAAGCAATCTACTTGGCTCTTTCATCTTAAAAGTATGTAGAAAGAATGGGGTCACTTACTAAAAAATGTTCAAAACACATGCATTAATGCACATATTCTCCCTAATTTTAGAATTCACTACTTTCTCCATTATTTATATCACCCCCCTCCCCCCCGCCCCCACCCCCACCCCACTACACACACACATAGGCTAGTATACTTTATTTCTTATGGTGGTTGCTTAATGGCACATTTCTTTTTGTAAACAATGTATGATATCTACATTATTGTTTGTTTTAACAATTATAATAAACAATAGTGTACATATCACACATTGTTTATAAAAAGAAGTGCATTGCTAGGAAACCACATTGTTTACAAAAAGAAAAGCATCGCTAGGCGACCACCACAAGAAAAAATGTTCACACACATATGCTTATTTATATATTTAAATACAAAATGCTTCATTTAACTATTATAATAAACAATAATGTACATATCATGCATTTTTACAGGAAAGAAGTGGGTTGCTAATTCATTTTTTACAAAAACAAGTGGGTTGCTAGGCAACCACCACAAGCAACAAAGTATACTGAGATAAAGCTCTACTAGCCAACCGAAATGCCTAAAGGGAAATGCCTATTAAAATCACCACATCTACCATATAATCTTTTGACAACCCACTTGGTAAAAAGCCATATAAGCCATAAAGTTTACCATCAAGGCACCAAAAACAATGTCCATGCATAACATTGAAATTCAATTAATTAATAGTTGAGATGAGACCCGCATTAGTAAGAGATCATCTTTTTCATTAAGTGAGTCTCTAATCATAATATGTTGGCTCAATGTCTTGATCATCTTTTTCATTCAAGTGAGTCTCTAATCATAATATGTTGGCTCAATGCCTCAAATAATGATAGTCCCTAGCTATCATTAACCTAGTCAACTTCCTCAAGTGGTTTTTCATTTTTAAAATAATTTAAGCATATTTTAAAGTTAGAGCCAAGAGCCATGGTGAGAAGCCATAAAAACAATTCTTATGACATTCTTGCTTCTCACAAACAACACCACTCAATCTATATGTCACCGATCAATCTATATCTTGTTATACCCTTAGAATGTTAAGACCACATAAAACACACTAAGGGAATTAGAGAGAAAATTAAAGGCTCCCATTCATGGTGTAAGGATCCTTGGCCTAGTACCTCAATAGTTGGTGAAGTGCACTACATCCAGCTTGAACCTTAAGAAACTAGGAGAACCATGAATCATCCACCTAAATGTTGCAGCCCATACAAATAAGGCCGGCAGACCATACATGAAAACATGGATAGTACTATTAGCAGGTGACATGGGCATTTGAGATCGTGACATGCAATCCTAAAAAAAAATGTGACACTTCGGTATTTTATTTGGAAGGTTGCTGCTAGGTGCAAAGTCAGGTTTCACATTGGCTAAGCTTTTGATATATATCATAAACCATCCTTCGTTTTCTCTGACCTGGAAAGTAGCAGACCATGGCTACAGCAAGTGACAAGAAAGGAGTAGAACCCCATTCCCATCCTCGTTTGAGGACCAACGAGTGGCTGACACAACACGCAGACCTCTATCGCAAAGCAACCTTCCATCCTTTCATACAAAGCATTCGCAATGGATCGCTCGATTTCAACTGCTTCAAACGTTGGCTGGTAATCCTTCTTTATTTGTTTAATTGAAGATGAGTAGGATTTGAGAAAAATTAAAAACCAGGGTATATTGCTTTTGAAGGGAGAAAGTCAATTGTTTTGTTAGGTACTGATCAAGCCATGGGAGGCAGTGAATCTCTCTAACTAACTATACCATTATTCTCCTCACGGAGA
This sequence comes from Picea mariana, assembly GCA_032191745.1. Classification (NCBI taxonomy): domain Eukaryota; kingdom Viridiplantae; phylum Streptophyta; class Pinopsida; order Pinales; family Pinaceae; genus Picea; species Picea mariana. The sequence goes on along the minus strand of JASDQU010101283.1, from coordinate 288,573 downwards.
TATTATTAAACGGATCGCCATTAAAATAACTTTTAGAGTCATGGAAACCTGTTAGCAACCCAAATCTGTGTTTTCCTCAACTCTGCCCTAAATCTCTAACAACCATGAAATCCACCCAATTTTCCTTTTAAACCAAATTGAGGGATTATATATACCCTAAAATTAGCATTGCAGCAAGACATAGACCAACTATTTCAACGAAGTCAAACCAGAGTGTTAAGTTGGGTTACCACTGTCTTTCAAGAGTGCTGTAAGTTGGATACATTCCAGTGTAATACTCTCAACTTGGGGAAGGGTGCACCTGCCACACAGTGATAATTGGAAGCATCTTGTCGCCAAAAATCCAGAAGGGAATTCTCCTACTCCATTCTCAAAATGGTTAGAGATGAAGGCTAGGGTCTCTAGGGTTTTCTGTTATTGTCACTGATGCGTGTGGAAGGTCCAATATATTACCTATATTTACAAATTGATACTTGATCTTATGTTCTGACATTATCTTGCATAAATGATTCTTATGGTTATTTTTCTTTCTTCTCATCTTTCCTGGTTAAGTAGAGTGTCCAGGAGATCGGATCTCAGATCTTTAGATATTTTCCTATCACTATATAGTTACAGACTTAGAGTTGTTGGTTGCTACTATATTTGCCCTCATATTGAGTCTGTTCCTCCCGACTCTCAAATGAAAAACTGATTAACAAATCAAATACAACATGCTTGTTTTATCAATATCCACAGGCAAGAATTCCAATTCAGCCCAATATAAAATTGTGGTTTTTTGGAGCCAAAAGCTCGGAAAACATTACATACAACATACATTTTTGAGAAGATAATATTTGTTCATCAGAATCTAGATGTTTTAGTTTTATCGTTGCATACAAAATATATGTAAACAGGATTTAACTTGGTTGTTCTCTATATTTCTAAAACAGCCGTTTCATTCCATTTATGCTTAATTCTAATATCTATTGATTCAGTATTCCATTATGTGCATCTTAAAAGGTGAATTTTATGGCAAAACTGTTTGATGGATGTTCATTTATATTTTATTGTGTACCCAAAATATCAAACAGTCTGTATATGACTATGATTCATTGCAGGGTCAAGACTATATATTTGTAAGAGAATTTGTGCGCTTTTTAGCAAGTGTGTTACTTAAGGCACCCAAAGATTCAGCCAATGAAGATATAGACCTTATACTAGGCGGCCTTGTTGCTTTGGACCAAGAACTTTCATGGTTTAGGAAGGAGGCATCAAATTGGGAAGTTGACTTTCTTAATACTAATCCTCAAAAGGCAAACAAAGACTACTGCAGGTGCTGCTTTCCTTGTCTTGATATGAAATACTCTTTTACCATTTGTAATTTAGGAACTACTCTTTTACCATTTATGATTTCTCTCCTTGTGGTTAAATTTGTGCAATTTGTCTTACTTATGTATACATAGGAAACAACATAAACAAGGAAAGTACATGAATAATGCCTGTTTATTTTTATTACATAAGAAGGCCTGAATCATCTGTGTATTTTTTCAACTAATTTGTGGTACTACTCAATTAAGAAATTGACAGGTTTCTCGAGAGTCTCATGCAACCAGAAGTCGAGTATGCTGTCATAATTGTGGCACTTTGGGCCATTGAAATGGTGTATTGTGACAGCTTTGCAATTTGTTTGGAAGTTGATGCCAAGACTCCACCAGAATTGATTGAAGCCTGTCAGCGCTGGGGAAACGAAGGATTCAAGCAGTATTGCGTATCTTTGCAGAAAATTGCAGATAAAGCTTTGGATAATGCCTCTCATGATGTGCAACAGAAAGCAGAGGCAGCCTTTGTACAGGTGCTAAGGAATGAAGTTGAGTTTTGGAATATGAGCTATGATGACAATAATTGAGCAGTCATTTTGGAACATAAAAAAGCTTCATTAGGTTGGAATTTGGTTTTGAGGTGAAAGTACATGAGTTGATGTGATAGTATTTTAACTATCTCTATATTATATCTTATTAGTTGTTTTTTTATTATTATATATGTCATATTATAAATTATTTTATTGATGAAGTTTAAATTATATTTAAAAAAATATTTTTACTCTGACAAAGTTGAGTTGATAATGATCATAAAACTTTATGTATTGAAATTTTGATTCTTTTGTGAACTTCTAAAAATGATTTTTTGTAAGTAAGTTAGTTACAGCTATATTTGTTGAGGAATTCCTTTAAAGGACAAAGCCCTATTGCCATCTCATGGCAAGATTTTGTTTAGAACCCTCATATTTCAAAAGAAATGTTGATTCCTTTTGTGAACTTCTAAAAATGGATTTTTGTAAGTAGCTTAGTTGGAGTTATATTTGTTTAGGAATTCCTGAAAAGCATAGAACCCTGTTGCCATCATATAGCACGGTTTTTTTTTTAAACCCTTAGATTTTCAAAGATTTCCAAAGATTTCCAAAGGGTTGAGGTTTAATTGTTAGGAAATAATGAAAATGAAGGCATTTTAGTAAATTTTGAAGTTTTACATATAACCTTCACTAAGTGTTGGCTCAATCGCACTTGCACAAGTCTTTCCTAACGCTGGAGGGTGGAAGACCCAAGGTTTGTCCAGAGCTTCACCAACAAAACCCACAAGGTATCGACATATCAATCCTCAGTCAAACACTGATGAAGGTCTCACCCGAGATGCCATGAGGATCACAAAGACCATCTGGTCTTGTGTCAGTGATGATGAAGGACTAATTGGACAAACTTCCATCCGGGTGGGCATTCAAACAATCCATTGCAAACTACTTAGCAATTGTGTTAGGTGCTTTCGGTCCACCTTTGCGCGAGTCCCGTCCTTCTTAACGCTAGGGAGTTTTAGACCTAGGGCTCGTCCAGAGTTGTCCAACAAAAACCCCAAAGCACCGACATATCAATCCTCGGCCAATGTCGATGAAGGTTTCACTCGAGATACAAAGAGGATCACAAAGACCATAGGGTCTTGTGACATGGATGAAGGCTTAAACACATGAAAAGTCACTGCAATTGGCATCCATGTAACTCATGTCTAATAGACTATTACGACTAAGAATTAAAACAATACACACACATGTTCAACTCCTCCATAATAGACACAGAATGAATCAAAACTGTCATGTCTTTATTACTGGAAGCATTCCATCATATCGAAGATATACATTACACAGGATAGACACATATGAAAACCATGGAATTTCACATCTTTACTATATAAAACCTCATAATTACAACATGCTGCACAATGCGCCTTTGCTCAAAACTTAGACATAGAATAGACACATGATTATATTCAAAGAATTACAACAATACAACAGGTTCAGAGTGAGCTCGATACTGATAGCTAAGCCAACTCAAAAACTCTAACTCTATTTTTGATGTTAAAGATTCCTGTTATAGTTTTTTCGACTGGGGAGCGTTGTCTCTTTCTGCTATGCTCCACTCGTTTGTTTGATACAATTGCCTTGCATGCTTCTAGTGCCTGCCAGCGCTCCACGTAGACTTTCTACATCAAGGGAAATATTAACTGTTTGTCCAACTCGTTCTCTAGTCGTCCCACATCTTTGTATGTTGTTGGCAGTAATCATTCAAGAAGATTTCTTGATGATTCCTTTCTTGATTCTAGTGGGCATCTTCTTGATTTCCAATGCAACTAAAAAAACTCAAACCAACGCGTACTTGGAGGTCTTTAAGATTGGCGCACTATAGACAAAACTCAGTCTGGTGCACATTTTAGGCCATTCCTTGTGCATTTCCTTAGGCGTGCGCAAAACTATGGAATGAGCATGCACAACTTCGTTTGTGCATGCACCCAAAACTGAAGTTCTCCCCACCACTATTATCTGGCTCGTCCTCAAGCCAATTGCTGAAGTTCTGAAGGTGGATAGTTGAAGTAAGAGTAGATCATTGTCCTTCAATCACAAGCTGTGAGGGCGGTAAGTTGCTCAAGCCAGAACCTTCGTTGGTGCATGTGGAGGTGGATGAGGGATTTGTTTAATGCCCCCCAACAAACACCAACTAATGAAGAGAAGTGAGGTTCCCTCAAGAGAGTGCATCATTCTTTGTTGTTCTTTTTGATCTGGGGTAATCAGACCGAGTCGGACATCGCGTCCGCTCGAATTCGGGAGGGTTGTGGAGCGAAGAGGATATGGGAGAGTAGGGATAGTACCAACAAGATGGAAGAGGGGAATTTGGCCTGACATCGTGGCTTCGGGAGGAGGAGCGAAGAGGATAGATGATGGGAGGGATCCCGACGAGGCCATGAGTAAGGTCTCGTCCTATCAACAAAGGGGGTGAAGCATGGGAAAATGGAAGCAACTCTTGGCTTAGAGGGATGGGGAGCGGCCATGAGTAGAAAACGCGGTTCAGAAAGCTGTGGCATACTAAGCCGATACTGTCAGGGACATGAATCGATTGGACCTCAAACGAGTAGGGGTTGACATACGAGCCACCTGCTTGAAGACTATAGTGGAGTCTCTTGAGTTGCTCGATCGAACTGATGATAAAATATTATAAAGAGCAGGTTAATCCACACCATGGGAGAGAAGTGGGAGAATCACAACGGAAATGTGAAAGGAAGTTTTGAATGGAGCTGAGAGAAAATTACTGCATGGAGAGAGTTGGGGCCATGAGATATATATAGAGGAGAGATGGTGGGGAAAGGGAGGAAGGAGGGAACGAAGAATTTAATGGAGGGGATGGCTTGAAGGACAAGTAAGAAGTGACGGTAAAATAAGGCCAACGGGGAGATGGATTTTGTGGATCGGTCATATTGGAGAGGGTTATTGGAGAATGGGATGTTGCAACCAAGTGAGTACTTGTGGCATGTGTGAACGACCCATATGGGATTGTTTTCCCTTTTGGGAACTGAAGCGTCGGGACACTCCCTTAATACCCATGTGACTTGTACATGACGAGTAGGACCCTGTACTTCTTGGCCAAGACACAACCGAAATTGGAAATCTCGATGATCTGCACCCTTTTTCACTAGATTGATGTCACCTATGTGATCGATATGAATGCTTGTGTTGTCAAAATGTAAAGTATGCCAACTAGGAATGATGTTGTGTGTTGTACAACCTATTCTAAGCCTACTCTATGAATATGAAAAGATGAAATAGAGCTAAGTTGTGGTTCCTAGCATCTTCTCCAGTCTGAATCCGCGAGAGATGATCTAATCCAACATTGTGTTTGCTCAGCTTAACAACAACTCCGAAGTCAAATTCTTGAAACAACAACAACCACCGACAGATTTAGCCACCCAACACTAGTTTTTTAATTAAATACTTGAGGGCATAATGCTCAGTGAAGAATTTGAAAGTGGACCCAAACAAGTCATGGCATAATGTTTTCAAGGCATATACCATGGCCAGGCCCTCACGCTCGGTTATAGTGTAATTCCTTTCGACATCGAACAACTTTCGGTTGGAAAAATAGATCGGATAATTGATATTTCCCTCCCCTGGTTGTGCCAGAATGACACCCAACACAATGGATGAAACATGGACATGAACATGGAAGAACTTTGACCAATCAAGGAAAATAAAAATGGATGCAATAACTACTTTTCTTTGAGGGTATCGAAAGCTTGCTGGCATTCTGTTGTCCATTGATATTTAATATCCTTGCACAACAACCTTTCCAATGGAGCCACAATCTGAGCATAATTCTGGATGAAATGCATGTAGTATCTTGTATGTCCCAATGTTGCGCACATTTCTTGAACTGAAGTGGGGGCCACCATATTCAAAATGGCAACAATTTTAGTCAGGTACACGAGTAAACCATCTGTTCACACGACGTGGTCCAACAATATACCAAAGGGTATTCAAAAGATGCATTTCTTCAAATTCAAAGAGATCTGTAGTTGGCGGGATTGATCCAACATTAGTCGAAGAGCTTGCATGTGTTCTTTTTATAGATTGAACACAGTCCAATCATCCAAGTATACTTTAAGGAACTTGTGGATAAATACCTTGAAGGTCGCGACCACTATCCGGGAAAACACTGCAGGGGCATTTTTTAAGCCAAAGGGCATGACTGTGTATGCAAATGACCCCTATTTGGCCGCAAAGGTGGTTTTAGCATGATCTTCATCTATGATCCAAACTTGATGATATCCTGAGAAGCCATCCGTGAATGAGTAGGCTTCTTGACCGCCAACATTTTCCAATACCTCGTTTGTGAAGGGTGTCGGGAAAGGATCATGGACATAGGTTGCATTCAGAATCCTCAAATCGACACATATGCAAATTTCCCCAGTCTTTTTAGGTTGCATGAGCATAGGGCTAATCCAATCAAATTCCTCCACAAGGACAATGATCTCGACATCCAACATTCGGTCTATTTCTTTGCGCACATTTTCTTTGTACTAAGGATTAGGGTGTTCTCTTAACTAGTTTGGCATCAGGTATGAGTTCGATCTTCATGGCTCCCAATGATCCCGCAATGCCCTTCATCCCCGAAAAGCTTCGAGGAAACAAGTCCTCATATTCTTTAAGGAGTCAACAACCTGAGTGATCGTCTCCTTATCCCAATAATCTCCAATAATTGTCATCTTAGGTGCTTCTTTAGTGACAATATTGTGTTTCTTGGTTTTTATTGGGCCATTATAGTTCAATGCGGTCGTCTCTGTCGCATTTCCCTTTATTGCGCGTTCTCCTTCTAACTCTCTAATTTGGATGTCCTGGGGATCCTCATCATCAATATTGTCCACATCAATCTTCCAGCAATGAACTCCTTCTTTCAATTTTACCACCGGCTGATGATATGAGCAGACCACCTTGGGGGTGTTGTCCTTTTCCTACTGGTGGAAAATGAAGTCCTTAATTCGGTAGAGCACCTCTCTATGAACCAAATCTTTTGTGTTGAAACGAAAGGTTGAAAGAAAATGGAAATTCATATGGGTCCACTCACTTGTTTGCCTCCTAAGTTCCTCCTGAATGTACCAACTTCTAGGAATCATGTCCATTATGTGGACAAACCAATGGACCCATTGGGCTTGAGGGATATTCTTAGAGATCCAACACCATTTACAGAATGAAATGTGTTCCTGAGGGTCCTCAGTTCCCTTATATCGGTTGGCTAGCTCAAAGTCAGCGATAGGATGGAATCATACTTTGATGAATTCGACTACCTACACCTAGTTCAGAATATTCGGGTGGTGGGTCGCCCACCACCGCACAAGGGTCCCTCGAACCACGACATCCATGGCTTGGAGTTTCTGCTCGGCGGGAACAAGTTTCTCCATATGTACAAGGAATGTCTCCATCGGCTCTGTCCCATCAAACTGTGGGGTATTAGATAGTTCTGACCCGATCCATTGCACTACTTTTATTATTCTTGCGCATTTTCATGTGGAAACTTTGTAGAGCTTGTTTTTCCACCTCTCCGTGGATCCTTAAAATCCGTGTCATAAGATTTGACACTCCACCAACTTAATTCACCATCTGCAGTGGGGTTGATGTAGTCCTCCTTGCGCCTTGTGATTTTGTAAATGTTGTTAATGACGAAGCTCTGCACGTCCTCATCCACGGGCTCATTATACTGGTCACCCTCATATGGATCTAGTGCCGTGACCACACACGGGGTGTCATTTTCAACAGACATTTGTCTCTTCTTCAAATTTGACACCGCATTATTGTCAAAGGCCCAGTCAATCCCCAGTAATGCAGGATATGGATCAGACTCATCCATGATCTCGATGACTTCAAAGTCTACCTTTGTCTTCACTCCTTCGATGTTCATTTCTACTTGCTCCATCCAACCTATGGGGTAAATCTTATATTGATTTTCCAATCGGAGTTGGATGGACGACCAAACCAACTTAGGATTACCCATCACTTTTCAATATTTCTTGGGCAAAATGTTCATGACGGATCCCAGATCCAACATGACTCCATCCATGTTGTACCCACCAAGCTCTGTTGTCATCTTGAATTCTCAGCCAGTGCGCTTTTGCTTGTTGACCTGACACACATCCCTTTTTGGCAGCGGAGCAAATATGATGGTCTCCTCTCCTCCTTCTTTCATTCAAGTAGCTAACATCTAGGTCAACTTACTTTCTCATTATGGATCCTTAAGCAATCGCAAACAATAGTGTAAGAAGGTATTGACTTGATCTTCGGCTTCTTCCATGCGACCTAAGTCGCACAAGGCTTATGTGCACGTTGTGCGTTGCAACTCCTCCTAACATTGTTGTTGTATGTTTTTTTCTCAGCGCATTGCAACGTAGTATGTCTGCGTACTTATTCTTCGATCTTTGGGTTGCGCATTGTATTTCATCGTGCATGCAAGCCTCCTTCAAATATATTTGCGTCGCGCGCTACAACTCTTCATGCACGCGAGCTTCGTCCAATGACCTCTGCGTCGCCCACTGCACCTCTTCGCGAATATGAGCTTCTTCTAGCGACCTTTGTGTTGCCCTGTACACTTCCTCTCGAATGTGTGCATCTTCAAGAGACCTTTGAGTCGCGCGCTGCAACTCCTCACATGCTCTTTCCTCTTCGAGTGCTCTTTGTGCATCATGCAAAAACTACTTCTATTGAGCAACATTAAACTTAGGAGGGGTTTGAGGAGCCTTCTTGATCTTTCCATCCGTTTTTTGACCCGAGCCTTCACCATGCTCGAAGTCTGCCCTTGTCCTCACCCCTCTGCGGATTACTACTCGGACGTCAGTCTCCTCATTCTTATTTTTGTTTTTGTGTGGCTCAACATGCACCATGTTACAATTGGTCTTCTTCTCCTCCCACTTCTTCAGTAAGTCAGGACAATCCTCGGTTACATGTTCAGGACTATAAAAGAAGGCACAAAGCACGCATGGTTTGGTACAAAATCGTGATACATGACCAATCTCACCACAATTAAAACATGTGGAGGGTCTTTCTCCTCCTCCGCCATATCCGCAGCTGCGACCGTGCACATATCCACCTCGGGTTCCTCCTTGATATCTATCTCTGTCTGCGCCATCACACTCACCACCCTTTTGCTCCTCCTGTACCCGGAATGCATTGCGGGTGTTATCTTGCATTAACTGGAGGGAGTGATAGTTGTTGACATCATGGCCGACAGACTTACAAAACTCGTAGAATGGAGTGTGAGTCATTGTCTGGTATTTCTGCAATGTGAGACAATGGGGTGGCACATGGCCTGTAACACCCCTGTTTCCCCCAGTTTGTAAATATAACTATATGGGCCAAGAGACTATGGAAAACTCAATATGTGTGAATGTTTGATTTGATGGACCTTTGTATAAAATGTCAATGAATGTAAATTTTGTTATTTACTAGAAAATGGATAAATGTTGCATGACTATTGGAAGGGGGGTGTGCTAAGAGAGACCACGAATTCTATGAAAGAGATGGTGAAGGGGACCATGAATGGTTGCATTAACCTCCACCAGACCAGTACTTTGTTGAATTTAATTGCTCAGGATTATAACAACCCTTTGACCTAGGAATGAATTACAGTTAGGTTGGTAGGTGGGAAGTCCTCCTCAAGAGTTAATGAGGGGATGGGGCAGAGTGCCCATCTGTAAGGCTTTCAGACCTGACCATGGACTGGGAATTCGGGACACACACAATCTTGCTGAGAAAGGCAAGAAAGGAAGGCGTGGTGGGTAGAGGGAGACTGCGAAGAGTGAAGGAAATAGAGACTGAGTTGGGAGAAGGAAAGTAACCTTCGTCCCTATCTATTACTATGCCGGGAGAAGGAGAGTAACCTTCGTCCCTATCTATCACTGTGCCAGGAGAAGGATAGTAACCTTCGTCCCTAACTTTCATTGAGTCGGAAGAAAAGATTCAATCTCAAAGCATCGTGGTCTAGCTCGGGGGTGGCCAGTGGTAAATCCATTAGGAGAGACTAAGCATATGGTTGGGTGGAAACGAGCACCCCTTTCAGCAGTCGCATCATGTCTTTTAGTTCTGATAAGTGTTTTCATACTTTGTGTATTGAACCAAAATAATGGATGAATGCATGGGTTTATATATGTATCTATAAATGGTTTCTGTGTGGAATGGTTAGGATATGTGTATACATTTATCTCCTTGTGAACTTATGCTTCTGACTAATAGTCAGTATGCCCCTGCTTAGCCCTTGAGGCATCTTGGGACATAAGCCTGTAGGATGGTCGAGATAGGAGATATCGTGTCGATCTGACCCTATCCGTTTGAAGAGGATATCTCTTTCAAACTCCTTGCTGTGCGACCAAGATTTCATGACCAAGTCCTTAACCATTTCATGATAAATCTCAGGAAGGATAGAGAGGTTCAAGCCTTGAAAGGGGAGATCTTTTCGTTTGGAAGATGAGAAGACGAGATCTATTTGGGAGGACCCATATGACCAACACCTAGGAACCTTAGGATAAACCTAAGGGAGCTAAGTCCTCCTAGCTTTCTCCGGAAGTCTGAGACTTCGGAGTATTGCCGACCTTACTAGCCTTAAATTGGCCGAAGGTAACCGGGAGATTCGATTATCGACAAGTTGACTGACAATGAACGGTTTCCCTAGCGGTTAGTTGAACCTATCTTACCGTCTAAACTGGGATCCAACTACCCATGGTAAAGTAGCATGAACCGCAGATCAGGAATGTTCGGGGGTCCCCTCAGTCGTTGGATCTACACTGAGATCACTTTGACAAAGTTCTACTCCGGGAGGATGGAGATGCTATAGCATCAAACTCCCAGAATGTCGAAGTTACGAAGTAAAGGAGAGCCCTAGATTTGGGGAGATCGTTCGGAGCCCCGCCTACCGTCATATCATTTAGGAGGAGGGACCCGCACATGGTACTTCGACGAAGTTTCGCTTCGGGAAAATGGAGTGGTAGTGAAGCCAAAACCCCCGAAGGCCGGAGCTGCGAAGTGAATAGGACCGTTGATCTGGGGATCCTTCGGGTTCTCTCCTAGCCATTGGATCTACGATGAAGTCATCTCGGCGTTGACCGCTTCAGGAGAATAAAGATGTTTTAACATTAAAACCCCCGAAGGCCGGAGCTGCGAAGTAATGTGGATCGTAGATCTCAGGGTCCTTCGGGATCCCTCTCAGCCATCGATATACAGGGATGCGTGTTGATAGGTCCTCTAGTCCGGAGATTAGGTACTCCGGGGAATTTGGGGAGTGGTGTGTCGATAAAATCCCGAATGTTGAATTCACGAAGTAACGAGAGCTATAGATATCTGGATCTATGTGGTCGAATCTCGACCGTGAGATCTGGGAGATGTTAGAAGGTTGTCAATCTAGTGTGATGTGGCAAGTTGACATCACCGAGGTGACATGGACACACAAGCGATGTGCCACGTGTCACCTGGATTCATGCATATCACATACCCTATATTCTTATTGGGACGTGACACGTGTCACCCCCGACCCTTCCATGTGTCAGCCCCTGGCACGTGCCCGCCTAGCCAAAGTAGTTGGCGAGGTGACCGGAACTCCGGGAGTCTGGGACTTCGAGACTCTGGAGGATTTGGGAGTAGCATTGTAAAGGGACCAAAAGGCCTGAAGGTCAGAGTCATGTGGCAAGATTACGGGACTTCAGAAGTTCGGGACTCCAGGTGGTCTCATGCATAGATAGCGAATAGGCATAAAACATCAGAGCGCCAAAGTGTTGAAGTACCAAAGCGCCGAATACCTCTATCGCTAATATTATAGAGGGAGATGAAGTCCAGCCCGAAGCTCGGTTTTGAGCATGGAGGCAGTGGATTCGATAGTGATGGACGAGAAGGATGTGATAGAAATCCAGGAACTAGGATTCAAGATAGTTTAAGGAAAATGAAAAAATGATGCCCCACCCCTTAAAAGAGCTTTAAGGGGTCAGGTATGTTACGAATTGGTATTAGAACATGGTTACAACGCTTGGCTTGCTTGGGCTCATGGACGAGTCACATAAGAATGTTATTTAAAGGAATTTTAAGGGTGACACCCTATCTTACTTCTTCCCTAAAGAGTTTGTTTAGACTTTTACTAAAGAAAAGAATGAAACTTTCTACTATGTGTGTGTATTTAAGAAATATGAATTGTGTGTTGTCTATGAATTAATAGAACATTGGCTAACAATGAGTGTTTTGTCAGCACTCAAGCAGTTAGTGAATCGCAGGAAACTACAAGTATAAAGGATGGTGACGTGCCATGAAGTGGGGGATGGCTCCCACAATAGAGACGAAGAATTTGATGAAATGAGGGCGGTGGAAACCCCTCCGGATCTGGCTGAAATTGTAAGGAGCCTCATGGCCGAATTATAGATTTGCAAGGCCGACAACGATAGATTGATAAAGGAGCAAGAAAAACAAACAGAAATTAATGTAGTCTGGTTGCAGAGCTTATCCGATATATAGAGGCAGTTGCAGCGTGGACCCGCAACCAGTCATGTGGATCGACGACATACAAAGAGAAGTCAAAGCCCACCTGAGATACGAAAAGATGGTCCCATAAGTGGCCACACTAGGAGGAGTACCTCGAGGAAGGCTCGACCTGGAGGCAGAGGACACTCATCGAGATAGTCCTCTACAGAGGAAACTGACAACTCCGAGAGGTCTTCTAGTAGAAAAACTTGCTCACATTCTCAAAGGAAAGGAAATAAGCGAAATCTTTCCAAAAGTCGTGATCCTGAAGAATTCAAGAAAGCCAAACCACCCTCTTTCGATGGAGAGATTAGTAAAGGGGAAGAGGCAGAAGCTTGGCTGCTTGGTTTAAAGAAGTACTTCAGAGTCCATGACTACTCTGAAAACTTGAAGGCTCAAATAGCCATCTTCAACCTGAATGGGAAGGCTTCCATTTGGTGGGAAGATCTTAGGAACGTGAAAGGAATCCATGAGAAATACTTGTCATGGAAACAATTTGAGGAACACTTCAAGAAGAAGTATCTGTCAAAGAAATACTTTGATGGGAAGACTAAGGAGTTCTATGGACTCAAGTTGGGACAACTCACTATAGAGGAATATATCAATAAATTCCTTGAGCTGATAAGATATGTACCCTACATAAAGGATGAAAAGGTAAAAGTGTAGTGATTTATTAGTGGGTTACCTCAGTCCTACCAGGATAGGATTGATTTTGACGAGCCAAAGACCTTAGAAGATACTATCTGGAAGGCAAGGTATTGCTACGAACAGTTCGGGGGTCAGAAAGATCCTCGCAAGGGCTGGAAGAAGAAGAGTAGCTTGGGATTCAAGAAGAAGGGGTTTAAATACTCAAGATTTAAGAACCATGGGAAGGACTCTAGGATGAGCCTTCCTACTAAAAGTGTGTATCAACAGAATTTCCCCTCCCTGAATGAAAATAAACCTTTTGGAACAACTCCAAGAAAGACTGATAACCCAAAGCGAGAATCCTTGAAATGTTGGGGTTGTGGAGAATAACATCTGCCGAGAGATTGTCCACACATACAACAAAACAACAGGATAATCTACAACATCCAAGAAGCTACCACTGTCAATGATGTGGCTATGAGCATGCCACGGATTTATGCAGCCTTGGATAATAAACAAGCCGACCACCAAGCTTCAGTGGTGGATATGGAAGGTATGATCACCAACCATTTAGTTTCCATTTTAATTGACCCTGGTTCTAATTTGAGTTATGTGGCCCTTAGACTATTGATAAGTTTAAACTACAGCCAGTTATACATGTTAAGCCATGGTTAGTACAACTAGCCACTGGAACCAAAAGAAAAGTAGCAGAGGTCATACCAGCGTGCCAATTCATTATGGATGGATTTCCCACCCAAGCGACCCTTAACATACTTCCCCTAGGGTCTTATGACCTGTTGATTGGTATGGACTGGTTGGCCACTTATAAAACTAAGTTGGACTGTTACCATAAAACCTTGAAGTGTGAAAATGAAGAAGGGAGAAAAATAGTCCTCCAAGGGATTCAGAATCATGTCTCAGTGAGATGAATATCATCCATTCAAATGAAAAAGTATTGCAAAAAGGGATGTCCCCTATATGCAATACAAGTGTGGGAATATGTTGAGAATGACAAACCAAACCTAGAGGACCACCCCATATTAAGAAAGTATAAAGACGTGTTTCCAGAAGAGGTACCAAGTCTACCTCCGAGAAGAGACATTGACTTATCGATAAAACTTGCACCAGGAGAAGTGCCAGTGTCTAGAACGCCCTATAGGATGAGTACACCAGAGATAATTGAGCTCAAGCTACAACTAAAGGAGATGATGGATAAAGGCTACATCCGGCCCATCGTGTCTCCATGGGGATCACCAACCTTGTTTGTGAAAAAGAAAGATGGCACACTCCGACTGTGCATAGACTATAGACAACTCAATAAGACAACCATAAAGAACAAGTATCCCTTACCAAGGATCGATGAATTGTTTGACCAGTTAAAGAATGCTTCCATTTTCTCAAAGATTGACTTAAGGTCTGGATACCATCAAGTCCGAATCAAGGATGAAGACATCCACAAAACAACCTTCGGAACAAGGTATGGTCACTATGAATTTGTGGTGGTGCCATTTGAATTAATCAATGCCCCCACCACTTTTATGTGCTTGATGAATAATGTACTCAATAAATTTGTAGACATATTTGCATTAGTTTTCATTGATGATATCCTAATCTACTCCAAGAACAGAGAGGAGCATGAAGAACATCTTAAACTAGTGTTTCAAGTACTAAGAGAGCATCAACTCTACGTTAAGTTTATCAAGTGTGACTTTTTCCAAAAGCAAGTCCATTACTTAGGCCATTTTATTTCTGAAGAAGGAATAACAATAGCCCCTGACAAGATCAGATCTATCATGGAATGGCCTACCCCAAAGGATGTATTTGATGTCAGATCCTTTATGGGCTTAGTAGGATACTATAGAAAGTTCATAAAAGGATTTTCCAAGATTGGTTGTCCAATCTTTGCCCTTCAGAAAAAGGGGGTTAAATTCACTTGGAAATCAGAACGTGAATAGATATTTCAAGAACTGAAACACCTTCTAACCCATGCACCTATGCTGAAGATTGCAGACCCTGATAATGACTTCCTCGTGTGTACATATGCCTGTAAGGAAGGACTCAGAGGAGTCCTTATGCAAGAAGGACGTGTGATTTGCTACGAATCCAAAAAACTGAATGAGCACGAAATCAATTATGTGACCCATGATCTAGAGTTGGATGCCATAGTGCACGCTTTAAAAATGTGGAGGCATTACCTCCTAAGAAAGATATTTGTACTTATGACAGACCATTGTGGGTTGAGGTACCTGTTTGATCAACCAAAACTCAATGCTAGGAAAGCTAGGTGGATGGCTCTCCTTAGTGGGTTTGATTTTGAAATCAAACACATCAAAGGAAAGGAAAATAGAGTGGTCGATGCCCTTAGCATAAGTATGAAAATTATTCACCTAACAGTAGTGAGTACCTGTGAAACAGATGCCAGGGAGAGAGTCAGGAGTGCACAAGAAACAAATGCATTTTTCAAGACTGTGACATCATACCTAAAGCAAGAGCCCACAGGGATAAAGTATGAATAATATCAGATGCTTGATAAAGGCCTGCTGACCTACAGAAATAGATTGTATATTCCAAGTTGTGATGGCTTGAAGAGGTTCATAATGGATGAAATACACAAGAGACCATATATTGGTCACCCAGGTTATCAGAAAATGATCACAACTACCAGGAAACAATTCTATTGGTCTAGATTGAAAAAGGACATAGCTGACTATCTAGCTAAATGTCTAGAATGCCAACAAGTTAAGGCAGAACACCGGCACCCAGCAAGGTTGTTACAACCTCTACCAATTACATAATGGAAATGGGAAACCATCTCCATGGATTTCATCATTGGATTACCAACATCAGCCAAGCAGAATGATGCCATCATGGTAGTGGTGGACAAATTGAGCAAGTTCGCTCACTTCGTTCTTGTCAAGTCAACTTAAAAGGAAATAGATATTGCCAACATCTTCATGAAGGAAATATTTAGACTGCATGGCATGCCTAGGGAGATTGTATCAAACAGAAACAAAAAATTCACTTCAAGCTTCTGGAAGTCCTTCATGGCTGGTCTTGAGACCAAATTGTTGTTTAGCACATCCTATCAACCTCATACTGATGGACAGACAGGAAGAGTAAACCATGTATTAGAAGACATGTTAAGGATGCATGTAATGCATCAGCCTAAGAAGTGGGAAGACTACCTGCCTTTGGTAGAATTCTCCTACAACAACAGTTATCACGAGTCATTAAAGATGAATCCTTTTGAATCCCTTTATGGTAGATAGTGCAAGATTCTGATCAGCTGGAGTAATCCAGTGGATAGAATTACAATCAGACCCGACATGCTGAAAGAAATGGAACAACAAGCGATTCAGATAAAGCAAAATCTGAAAACTGCTCAAGATAGATAGAAGAGTTACGCCTATAGAAAGAGAACTCCTAGAGAGTTCAAGACAGGAGACCATGTATATCTCATAGTTAGGCCCAGGAAGATTTCCTCGAGGACAAGAGATTTTTCCAAGCTGGAACCCCTGTGTTGTGGACCCTTTGAAATCTTAGATAGAGTGGGACCTATATCCTATAGGATAACACTCCCTCCCACAGTGAAGGCACATAATGTTGTCCATGTTTCATTATTGAAGAAATATGTACATGATTCTAATCATATAATTGACTGGTCTGTGATTTAGGTGGAGCAGGAGGGAGAATTCCTGACAGAACCTCAATGCATACTAGACAGGAAGGAAACCTCACTGAGGAATCGAACCATTGCACAGGTAAAGGTGTAGTGGAATCACTTTGGCCCAGATGAGGCCACGTAGAAAATGGAGGATGCCATGAGACAAACATATCCATTTTTGTTTACTTCTGTATATACAGATCACGTTGACAGATAGAACAACGAGGATGATGTTCCTTTAAGGGGGAGGGGATTGTAACACCCATGTTTCCTCTAGTTTGTAAATATAACTATATGGGCCAAGAGACTATGGAAAACTCAATATGTGTGAATGTTTGATTTGATGGACCTTTGTATAAAAGGTCAATGAATGTAAATTTTGTTATTTACTAGAAAATCGATAAGTGTTGCATGATTGTTGGAAGGGGGGTGTGCTAAGAGAGACCGTGAATGCTATGAAAGAGATGGTGAAGGGGGCCAAGAATGGTTCCGTTAACCTCCACTAGACCAATACTTTGTTGGATTTAATTTCTTAGGATCAGAACAACCCTCTAACCCAGGAATGAATTATAGTCAGGTTGGTAGGTGGGAAGACCTCCTCAAGAGTTAATGAGGGGATGGGGCAGAGCGCAAAAAGGTTAATGAATTACCCTTTACAACATTTGTTTATCCTTGGGAGATGTGAAAAAAGGTGGGAGGGGTATATAATTCATGTGTTTATTTGGTCATATAGCTTATGTTAATCATCATCCCATTTAAACCATTTATTTTACCCAGCTTAATGAATTGTTATATGATGTATGTTTAATTTGTGGGTTAACTTTGTTAGGTTATAATATCGTCGTTGGGATATTTTTCCAGGTGAGTTAATAAAACATATGAAGGATTGGCTTTCCAACGATAGATCTTGGATAGTGTCATCATTGGAAGGTCTTACAAATAGTATAGAGAGCATTCTTATAACATCCTTTGACGATGAAAAGGTGTTTCTTGGAAGAGGTGTGCCAGTGAGAGGGTGCCACATCATGCATACAATGTGCACCGAAGACCAGATTTGATTCGATTAATACGCATAGTTGTGTTAGGGCCCACCTTATACGATGTATATTGGTTATATTTTGGAAACGTTTAAGGGCCGATATCCTCTTGACACATATGCACCAAAGTATGACTCATCGAAGTTATGGCATCATCATTGGATGACTTATCCAAATAGAGGGTCAATAGACAAGGGGAAACACTTGGTATGAATAGGCCATGGGTATCACCAGAGCCAATATCCTTATGAAACGTTACTAGAGTAAGGGGTTCACATGAGAGAGTACACGGTTTTGTAGAGGTATAAATGTCATCGTCGGAACAAGAAGACAATTTGCAGTGGGTGTTCCCCGTTCCATTATCCCGACAACAATATTGAAGAAGTGTCATCATTGGAAGGTCTAAACAGGGAGTGTCATAGCATATAAACGAGGGATCAGAGAGCCAACAATACTTACGCAAAGGGGAATCACATGGTAAGGACTCGAGCCTAACGTTGTAGAATGATTTTTTGTGATAGAATTTAAGGTTCTTTTCAATGTTGTACTTATCGTTATCGGGAATTTATCGTCGATGATCCAAATATCGTCGATGATCCAAAATTGGAATTATTGGAAATATCGGAGAAAATATCGGAAATTATCGAGAAACTTTTAAGAATACAAAATTAATCATCTTTTTGCAAAATTTTAAACTTCTAAAGCAACATCAACAACATCAAACAAACACATTGTCACACAACTCTGAAAATAAAACTGCAATATAATATGTATATGATCATTTATGTCAAGTGGTCCATCAAACATCTACAATGAAATATGATATTTTTCTTGACTCTTGAGTCATAAGTCTTGAGTTATGATAGTGTAATAAAAAGTCACATCAAAATGAAAATAAAATAATCTCATGAGATGATCATCACGAGGCATATAGATTCTAGATACTACAAGGATAATCATAGTGTGCTAAAAAGGCATGGTTGAGGATTAGGTTTCCCCTTCCCCTAAGAAGCTTACGGTTCCCATGTGTTTCTTCAATTCTTCCCTCTATTTTTTCTTCCTAGTAATATCAAGAATTGAGTTCTTTGCAACAAGGACAACCTCTGGGGGAGTTGTAGGGAAAATTTCCACTTCGTGTCCTAGGACTTTGGAAAGGTGGTATTTCAAGCAGTTGATTATGGCACACCTTTCCATTCCACATAGATTACAACTCAAATTTGTTCTATTATAATCCACTGGTTCACCATACTCCCACATTGGATCCATTTTTTTGAGCACTGATTAAATGATAAATCTTTAAAATTTAAACCTATGGCACAAAACAAATGGGAAAATTCAAAATCCAAATCCACAAATTTCAAAACCCTTAAAGAATGTTGCAATTAAACTATAATAGCTACATAAGTGTTAAATTTCCCTTTAAAAAAGGAAAGAAGAGGCAAATCTAATGGACATTGCAAACCCTATACTAAATCTTGAAAAACAAAGAAAATAAAGGCATCAATTTTTCTACATACCTAGGAATATGGATATGGTAGATTGGACTAGATCCTCACTCCAAAAATGTTTAGTTGATGGCAATGAAAACTATGGATTTCCCCTTGTTTTCTTGATGGAAAATGGTCACAATAACCTAAGAGCTCAATCCCCCTAGGCATCGTTTGCAAAATGAGAGAAAAAAACCCAAAATCACAAGTTAAAGGTGAAAAAACCAGAACAAAATGCAATAGGGCGATAATTTCCATCGACTCACGATAATATCGAGAATTATCGCGATAAATTAAAAATATTGCAATTATCGTGATTATTTGCAATGATATTATCGCCAAGGTCTATTTGACAATATTATCACGATAAATTCAATAATATCGCGATACGTGAAACATTGGTTCTTCTGAAGAAAAAAAAAGGGCATTGATCCATGAATCTTGGATATTTAACACTCAATGATTTTTCCTTTCGGGTCAACGTAAGAGATTATATACAAACAATACTCTCTTGAGAGAATTGATAGTCAGGTTAACATTGATTAGTGCCTTGCTAAAATTTTGGTTGGTTGGTACCCATAAATTCTTCCTCTAGGTTGAAGAATTTTAATGGGTTGTTGTGGAAGTCACAACACTATTGTTTGAACCATGTTTGGAATGGCCCTTTATATTCCATAGAGCATGATTAGAGAGGCATGAGGACTATCCATTTCTTCTTATCTTCAAATTTTTGTTATAGCTTTTGCGAGTGACCCAAGCAAGTGTTGTGTGAATTACTCTTTGTTTCAAGAGAGACTGTTAGGATTTTACTCATTTTATGTGTTAAACCTCAATTCATCGTGCATCCATATCTAGACATGGATGGAGTCCTCTACCATGGATGAAGAATGGATTATTGGCGAGGAATTCACCATGGTTGAGTGGGAGGGGGGTAGGGGAAAATGAGTTGTTTAAGTGGTCAGTGGTTCAGAAGAGAAGCAAGCATGGTCTAAAAGTAAGGCTTGTCTTCATCTTTTCAATCCCAAGTAGGGAAAGAAAGGGTTAGACTATAGTGGATGGTTTACTTGGTCTAAATTCAGACAAGGCTCTGCTAAGATTCAAGCTAGGTTGGATAGAATCTATAATGCACAGGACAACATCTCCTTTTTTTAGAATACGTATCCAATTGATGTATTAACTACAACTATTGGATCAAATCACTTGCCCATTATGACGTCCATCTTAGTGAGTCATGTAGTGGACTCCAAGTCTTTGTCCTTGTTCAAGATGAATGTTTCTCATTTGGACTCTCCAAACTTCCGTGCTCTTGTGCACAATGTTTGGAACCTTGTCCTACGACCTAAGGGAGACAGAGGATGGTTGTTATGTTGGGCAGTGACTATTCATTGCACCATGAATTTTATGAGGAGGTCGACCCGCATGCTCGAATGTAAGTTCGGGAGAAAGATTTGGAAGTCCATAAGACAATTAAAGGAGGTGCATACTCTTTTGGAGGAATATCTACATAACATTTATCTTCAAGAGGATGCAACGTAGTTTGATATGATGGTGCAAAAGTATATTTCCAAAGGGGCATTGGTGCATGCTCGATTATAGTGAATTCAAGAGAGCAATGAGGGATCCAAGTCCTTCAATTTCCTAAAGAAGAAGGTGGTAGCTAACTAGGTCCTTGGTCTTTTCCATGCTAATGGGTCACTTAAGAACCCAATCAAGATCTGAGGTATGTTTACTAAGCATTTTTAGAATATATATTTTTCTTACCCTCTGTCAAATTCAGTTGTCTCTACTAGGGATTCTTTCTATAAAGTGGTTACTAATAATATATCGATTGGTGATCGAGATAGATTGGATAGGGAGTTCTCCAAGGAATAGTTTTTTGTTTTCCTCTCTTCAATGCAGAATGGAAAATCCCTAGGTATTGATGGTTTTCCTTGTGAGTTATACAAGGTGATGTGGGACACTATTGGGAACGACTTTTGTCATCTAGCGCATGGGGTTTTCTCTTCAAAGAGACTTTAAAAATAACTTAATCATTCTCTCATCAAGCCTATTCCAAAGAATACTACTAGAGACTCTATTGGTGGGTGGCATTCAATAAATTTATTGGATAAAATAATGGCCAAGGTATTAGATATGAGAGTTTGGGATGTAGTAGGAAAGATGTTCATTGGGAGTGTTGATGTTTGTAGAATCAAACATGTACTTCCACATAGGTCTAAGTGTCTAGACATGTGGAATTCGTCCAAAGCCTTATACCTTGGTAATTTACTTTAATTAAAGGAACTATTCAAGTAAATTTATTTTATTAATTAGTTGAGTTTTATTAAATGAAATGCGAAAATTGTTGATGATTACAGCTTCGGGAGACATCCTCCAGGACACATTCTCCTTTGAGACTAAGTTGAGTCAACCTGTGAGAGATCCCATGTGTTGGGTGTGCCCATGTCATGGGTGTGTCGTCCCTCTCTGGACTGATATGAGACGATGTGTGCCCCTGTGTGGGGTAAGGATGCCCATGAGATGGGTGTGTCGTTCCTCTCTAGATTGAGATGAGACGATGTGTACCCCTGTGTAGGGTGTGTTGTCACTCCAAGATTCCTTCCCTGACTGTAAATGGAATGAGCCTGGTAACTTAAATAGATCAATAATGTATGGGAAAAAAGGATCAAGTCGAATGACTAAATATGCTCACATCCACTCATAAAAGCATGAATCCACTCGAAGACGAAAGGCTTTCTACTATACTGCTCAGAAGGCTTAAATAAAAAGTGTGAAAGCAAGAATAATTGCTTATTATATTAGTAGAATCACATACACAAGACTGTACATGTGAATGGCTAATTACAACAGGTAGAAAATGTTTATAAGCTAAGTTTATCAACGAAGAGATGAGGTGACAATCATCTTTCATTAGAAAAACTAATGCATACAAGCTTAATATATTGATGAAGAGATGAGATGATAGTCATATGTCATTAGATATACATAAAACACTTCATACGAGTTACTCATAAACATAGAAAAGATGGAAGATGAAAAACTAAACAAACACAATGAAAGAAGTTTATGTGTCAAGATGAATCCATCAATGTCTTTAATGAAATATGGCTACAAATCTCCAAAGTTGAATGACAGTCCTCACACTGTGTTCCCTCCCCATTCCTCCTAGAAGACATAATCTTTATAGCTTTTACAAAGCAGTTCCAGATCCTAAGAAACTGGATCTGAATATACTAATAATAGAAAATCAAAACAGTTTCACAAATTTAGGAAATAAACCTATCTTAAGGGTCAAACCCTTATCACTAAATCTTCAACAATCCTCGACAGCTGCAATGATCTTCATAGTCTTCAATAACTTGTGGAGTGATGACAAGGCAACTTGAAATCTTTTCTTTGATAGCTGGGCAATATCTTGGCCAAAAATAGAAAGGCCCCTTAACCTCTTTCTCTTTATATCTGCTTCAAAAACTGGAAAGGGAGGTTAATTTGTATTCCATTAATTCTTATTTTTCATAAGAAACCATCCCCATATAATCTGGAAACAAAAATGCCTGATCTGAGCAAAAAGAGGAGCGTTCTGCCAGTCTCTGTGTTTTTGGTGGTTTAGAGGCCAAAATTTATGGTGAGTAAACCACCGAAAGCTCTGTTTTTGGTGGCTAAGGAGTCGTTTTGAAACCCATTTAAGCTGCCAAAAGCATAGTTTTGAAAATTGCAAAAGGTGATTTCTTTGGTAAAGCATCCAAATAAATTTCAGGAACTTCCATCTCAGACAAGATGTTGCTGTTGATTACCATACTTTGTTTTGCCTTAGAAATTCAAATTTCTTACATAGAAATTCAAATTTGCATTGATTTGAATTGAAGATATATGATAAATTCCTACTAGCAGATTTGATGAGACCATTGGATTGCACGAACCATCATACAAACCATGACTTCCAGTGACTAGTGTAGTTAGTTTTTCTTTCCCATCCAAAAGTGCTAGATCTTACCCTAGAACAAAAGAGATTCATGTTCTCCCAGATTGCTTATAGCTTCCCAATGGACAGTACAAAGTTTCTGCTTCATTCTGATGCTTGCTCAAAATAGGAAAGCCTGATTTGAAAGTTATCTGACATCTTTCACCTGGCTCTAAGTCATGACCTAATGTTTTTTAAATGAGCATAAGACAATATTTTCGTTCAGGGCCTTCGCTGCTCCAACATCAAGCACCTACACGCCAATGGGTATCTCTGTCAGATGCATTTCATTGAAGGACCTCCAATAAGACAACAATATTCCTGGTCGTCCAACATAGCTCAAATTCTAGCAGAAAATCGTAGTCTAGAGCGAACGATCTTGATTCATAATTGGCAGTAAGATCCGATCTCAAAACTCCATCAGTGAAGACATTTTCACTGCACATACCTAATACAAGTTTCTGGGTCTTTTGCGAAGAGAACCTCCGATCATTTCTAACCATAGGATTTTTCCAAATAGAATGAAATAATGTAAAATTTGACTCGTGGCTTGGTTGACCTATCAACTTGGCATGTGTATCGAGACTGTGCGTTATATGATATAACCTTTAGCTTGACATATGGCTTGGGTTTTGATATGTAGGTTTGACTCGTGGATTGACCTATATGTCGACTTGTGGCTTAGGTACATGTGCTTTGTCATTACTCGGAGTTTAGCTTAGGCTTAGAACGCTCATGGCTTGTGACTTGATTTTGGCATATGTAGTTGATATGTAGGATTTAACATATAACTTGATAAACTTTGATATGATGTGTGCTATGTGCATGTGAACCTAAAGTAAGGTATTCACTAGTACATGCAGACACCACTTAATACACACATACAAACACACACACACACATATATATGAAGACCCAAAACATAAACTAAGGCTTTAACAATTTATTTGGATTTTTGTATCGAAGGTCAAGAGGGTAAAGCCAAAGGATGCCGGGCAAAAGTGATTAACAAGAACTTGATGAAGAACCTGGAGGTTAAGACACTGGCCAAAAGACTGAAGAAAGCAATAAAGAGAGATAAAAACGCTTTCAAAAGTCCATTACATTTTGGTCGCTAACATCTAACTCCAACTGGGATGGAGACCTCCCTGCGAGGCTCCAAGAACCTAGTAGTTCTAGTCGTCGTCACCATTGGGCTATGGAGTCATTTATCCTGTGCAACGGGTCCTCTGGAAACCTATAGTCAACTCTGCTTATTCAACCAAGCTAATTGTTATTTCTGCTGCAAAATGGAAGAAAAGAAATGCTCAGGCAACGAGTTTATTTCCTACCCTACTCTACTCTAACCAGTTCTGCAATTGGTTAAGTGAATGTTGACTTCCATAACAGACATTCAAGCAACTTTAATACTGAATAAATCTTACCTCTGTCACTGATCCACAACGGAGTTCTAAAATGTAACAACAATAATAAGAACTCTTTTCGGAAATCATACTCACCTGAAAACATTGGCGAGCTAAAGAAATCTGAAACTTTCAATCTCTATGAAAAGTATGACTCCATGAATACTTCCACTGGATCCTTGAAAGGAAGATCAGAAACATGTTGATCCTCGGGAATCAGCTGCACATCTATGGTAGCCTATTTCTTAACCATGATTGTTCCTTTATTGAAAAACCGATCACCTTCTTGTTCTCTTATAATCAGATCTTGATCATCAATCATTACAACTTCCTCTTCAGAAAAGTGCTCAGAAGATGATGATAAAACAATGTTAAAATCATATGAATAAGGATCAGTTAAAAACATATAATTTCCTATGCAATCTTCAGTTATCATAGGCTCGTCCTAGTTTACAAACTGATCATAAACTTCACATGCATACCTGTCTTTAGAGTACTCAACAAATATTGAAGAATTCTGACCTAAATCTGAAATAAACTCACATACTCGACGTTGTTCCAAATCTGCTTCAAACTCATTACTTTCTTACTCAAAATCTGAAGTGTACTGACATTCTGCTTGCTCATGTGCTTGTAGATTTTAAAAGAAGTCTCGACCTCGGATCTTCCTGGAGGCACAGATGTTCTCCTCCACTCCTTCTGCATCTTCAAACAACTATCCTAAAGATGAAGACTTCCTTTCTAACAAGAGAAGGACTAAATCTAAATGCTGAGCCATAACATAATATATCATGGTAGCAATTTCTGTAGGCCGGATCTCCAAAGGCATGTCATGATACATGTGGTAAAACCTTCGATTGAAAACAGGCAAAGCTTCACTCTTCTCTCTCTTCAAAGCATAAAAATCAGCAAGGTATGAATCTAGTGATCTGTACTCACCCCAATACTTCACAAAAACATTAAAGAATTCAATCCAAGAGCCAATAGAATCGGATCTCAAACCCTTAAACCATGCAGTAGCATATCTGATTAAGGATTTAGAGAACAATCTCATGATGACATCTTCATGAACAATCTGAAAATGATCAACAAAATCCTCAAAGGATCCCAAGTGCCTCTCAGCCGAAACTTGATTCTCTCCAGAAAACCGGGGAAGATATTCATAACAGTCAAGAGGATAAGGATGAAGGAGATAGGGCAGCCTTAAAGGCTTGAACATCTTCATCCTGATCTTAATTTGAAAAGAATAGGGCTGATTATGAGAGTTAACAGGTTCATGACAAGGTTCAGTAGTACTACAAAAAGGTGTTGAGCTCTAGACAGGTTTAGAATCAATTTCAATTTCTACGAAATCAGAAGAGAGATTAGATGCAAGAGGAATTGGAATGCAGGACTCATTTTTAAGAATACACTGTGATGAGGATATTGAATCAACATCTACAATATAGGGATGCAGGATTTCCTCTTCTAAGGTTGGATATATACAAGAAGGATAGTGATTTTCTG
Source organism: Picea mariana (assembly GCA_032191745.1). NCBI lineage: Eukaryota > Viridiplantae > Streptophyta > Pinopsida > Pinales > Pinaceae > Picea > Picea mariana. The sequence continues at coordinate 262,551 of JASDQU010101283.1, read as the reverse complement.
AATATACAAAACAGAAAATGATTCTCTTTACATGCAAAGGGAACAACATGAAGGAACTAATAAAGAACAACAACAGTTCATGAAGCAGACTAATGAACTGATACCTGGATTTGAAATTCATCCTCTTCATCTTTTGTCAATCGGATTCTTCCCAGTGGAGTCGCCAGGCAAATGATATAGTCAATTCTGTGTCCTCCTTTTGTCTGCCATCAAAAGTCAGATCTATGTTGTTCTTCCCAGTGAAACTAGCTTCACTTTCGTTCCTCGATAACGATGCCAATTTGTTGTCACTCCAAGAGTCCTTCCCTGACTGTAAAGGGAATGAGACTGATAACTTAAATAGATCAATAATGTATGGGAAAAAGGATCAAGTCAGATGACTAAATATGCTCACATCCACTCAGAAACACATGAATCTACTCGAAGACGAAAGGCTTTCTACTATACTTCTCAGAAGGCTCAAATCAAAGGTGTGAAAGCAAGAAGAATTGATTATTATATCAGTAGAATCACATACACAAGACTATACATGTGAATGACTAATTACAACAGGCAGAAAATGTTTATAAGCTAAGTTTATCAATGAAGAGATGAGGTGACAGTCATCTGTCATTAGAAAAACTAATGCATACAAGCTTAATATATCGATAAAGAGATGAGATGATAGTCATCTGTCATCAAATATACATAAAACACTGCATACGAGTTACTCATAAACATAGAAAAGATGGAAGATGAAAAGTTGAACAAACACAGTGAAAGAAGTTTATGTGTCAAGATGAATCCATCAATGTCTTTAATGAAATATGGCTACAAGTCTCCAAAGTTGAATGACAGTCCTCGAACTATTTTCAATCCCCATTCCTCCTAGAAGACATAAGCTTTATAGATTTTACAAAGCAGTTCCAGATCCTAAGAAACTGGATCTGAATATACTAATAATAGAAAATCAAAACAGTTTCACAAATTTAGGAAATAAACCTATCTTAAGGGTCAAACCCTTATCACTAAATCTTCAACAATCCTCGATAGCTACAATGATATTCATAGTCTTCAATAACTTGTGGAGTGATGACAAGGAAACTTGAAATCTTTTCTTTGACAGTTGGGCAATATCTTGGCCAAAAATAGAAAGGACCCTTAACCTCTTTCTCTTTATATCTGCTTCAAAAACTGGAAAGGGAGGTTATTCTGTATTCCATTAATTCTTATTTTTCATAAGAAACCATCCCCATATAATCTAGAAACAAAAATGCTCGATCTGAGCAAAAAGAGGAGCATTCTGCTAGTCTCTGCGTTTTCAGTGGTTTAGAGGCCAAAATTTATGGTGAGTAGGCCATCGAAAGCTCTGTTTTCAGTGGCTAAGGAGTTGTTTTGAAACCCTTGTAAGCTACCAAAAGAACAGTTTTGAAAATTGCAAAAGGTGATTTCTTTGGTAAAGCATCCAAATAAATTTTAGGAACTTCCATCTCAAACAAGATGTTGTTGTTTATTACCTTACTTTGTTTTTCCTTAGAAATTCAAATTTCTTACATAGAAATTCAAATTTGCATTGATTTGAATTGAAGATATATGATAAATTCCTGATAGCAGATTTGATGAGACCATTGGATCGCACGAACCATCATACATCCCATGAATTCCAGTGACTAGTGTAGTTAGTTTTTCTTTCCCATCCTGAAGTGCTAGATCTTACCCTAGAACAAAAGAGATTCATGTTCTCCCAGATTGCTTATAGTTGCGCAATGGACAATACAAACTTTCTGCTTCATTTTGATGCTTGCTCAAAATAGGAAAGCCTAATTTGAAGGTTATCTGGCATCTTTCACCTAGCTCTAAGTCATGACCTAATGTTTTTTAAATGAGCATAAGACAATATTTTTGTTCAGGGCCTTCGCTGCTCCAACATCAAGCACCTACATGCCATTGGGTATCTCTGTTAGATGTGTTTCATTGACATACCTCCAATAAGACAACAATATTCTTGGTTGTCCAACATAGCTCAAATTATGGCAGAAAACCGTAGTCTGGAGCGAACGATCTTGATTCATAATTGGAAGTAAGATCTGATCTCAAAACTTCGTCAGTGAAGACATTTTCACTGCACATTCCTGATACAAGCTTCTAGGTCTTTTGCGAAGAGAACCTCCAATCATTTCTAACCATAGGCTTTTTCCAAATAGAATGAAATAATGTAACATTTGACTCGTGGCTTGGTTGACCTGTCAACTTGGCATGCGTACCACGACTATGCGTTATATGATGTAACCTGTAGCTTGAAATATGGCTTGGGTTTTGATATGTAGGTTTGACTCGTGGATTGACCTATGTGTTGACTTGTGGCTTAGGTATATGTGCTTTGTCATGAGTCGGAGTTTAGCTTAGGCTTAGAACACTCATGGCTTGTAACTTGATTTTGGCATATGTAGCGGATATGTAGGATTTAACATATAACTTGATAAACTTTGATATGATGCATGCTATGTGCATGTGAACTTAAAGTAAGGTATTCACTACTACATGCACACACCACTTAATACAAAAACACACACACACACACACACACACACACACACACACACACACACATATATATATATATATATATATATGCCAAATATATGTGAAGACCCAAAACATAAACTAAGGCTTTAACAATTTATTTGGATTTTTGTATCGCAAGTCAAGAGGGCAAAGCCAAAGGATGATGGGAAAAAGTGATTAACAAGAACTTGATGAAGAACCTGGAGGTTAAGACACTAGCCAAAAGACTGAAGAAAGCAATAAAGAGAGATAAAAACGCTTTCAAAAGTCCATTACATTTTGGTCACTAACAGGGTGAAGGTTCCCATGTGATGGGTGTGAGTCAGACTCTGGACTAAGTTGTTATGACGTGTGGTCTCTTGCCTTGTGGACTCAGTTGAGTCAGGATTGAGAAGGTACTCTAGATGATTCTTCTGTGGACTCAGTGAGATAGATATATGTTCAGTAGGACGTCCTTGTGGCTGAGCACGGGTCGACGTGTCCCTAGTGGTTGAGCACTAGTGGATGTGTGGATCCCTTGCTATATTGTCTAAGACTAATATTTACATGTAACCCTAATTTTGATGTAAAGGGTACAAGTAGGTCCCACCATGTGTGAAAGATAATTAATGTTTATTGTAATAATTAATTATTTTCCGAGTTATTGAGGTCGGCCCTGTTGTGCCAATAGACACCACTTTTGGTATGTCCAATCTAGTATGTCACATGTCATTTGGAAATTTCAGCAAGTACATTTCTAGGGCTGAAGTGTGCACCTCTCTTGGGTGCAAGTTTCAAGGTAGTAGAGCACCCTCCTTTGTGCATTAGAGTTTCATGGTTGGAGGATCTTCTCTTGAGAATATAGCAAATGATTGTTGGGTTTTTCTCCCTTGTTGACCAGGGTTTTCCCATGATATTTCTTGTGTTTTTGTGCATGGTTATTCTTCTTGTGATCTTGGTTATTGCAACACTTGGAAATTGTGTAGTTGCATTTGTTCATGGTTCAAGTAAATGATAAAATGAAATAAACCTCATGCTTGAGCCTAGCATAGGGAAAATTCAACATGGTATCAGAGAACATGTATTGAAGAAGCCATTGCACAAGCTTCTAGCAGCCATCCTCTCTCTTCTACAGAACCATACGACCTCCTAGAGTTTCCAGAAATCTGTACAACCCTCTCCTTTTTGGTTGTTCCAACAATAAATACTGAAATGTTGGGGATAAAAATTACATATCAATGTATAGCCTCCCTTAGCGCACCTCCAGTAACTCACAGATTGCAATTCCAGGAATTTTTTATTTTTAGCCCTAGGGTTTCACAATTTTCTACAGAAAAATTAGATTTAGGGTTTCCATAGCTCATTGAAGGAGCTTTTCAGCTCACCAGTGTTCTTCTGAATTTCAAGGATTATTTTTGGCAGTCATAAGCCCAATGAAACCTAATATTTCTAGCCTAGCCTAGTTGTTAGGTTTCTTATCCCAGTTGGAAAGGGTTTCTGAAGAATCTGAAAACATGATGAACAGAACTATGATGGAAGATATGATTGATGGATCAAGAAAATTCAGTTCCTGGAAGCCAATACTTCATAGAGATGAATACATCAAAGAAGAAGCCTTCTTATTCATTTCAGCACTCTCAGGTACAGTTCCTACTGATAATGATATTTGTTTAATTGATAGAGGTGCCTCCAGGCACATGACCAGATATAGAGATCATCTGGCAGATCTTGTTGAGAAAGAGACCAATCTACATGTACTTGGAGACAATTCCAGATATAATGTGAAAAGGGTTGGAACTTCTACATTCCAACTAGATTCTGACATACCTCTTCAATTAAGTGAGGTACTATATGTACCTAGGATGAAGAGGAACTTTGTCTCCTTTTCTGCCTTAGAAGACAAAGGCTACAAGGTTACCTTTTCTGAAGGAAAATTTCTTGCATGGCACAAGGACTCACATATAAACTCTACCAGAGTAATTGGTGTTAGAGAAAACAACTTATATGGGTCGATTATCCGACCAGTCCAGACCCTGTTACATGATACTATCATCTTGAGTGAGTTACGGCATAGGAGACTTGATCACATTCATTATAAATCCCTTCCATCTCTAGGGAAAATGGTAATACGCCTTCCAAAGATACATATTCAACATAAAGGTTTTTTCAGAGGTTGTTCCCTTGGAAAAAATGTCAAGGGGTCCTTGAGAAGTGATAATAGATCCAAGCAAATATTGGACTTGATACATTCAGATGTGTGTGGGCCAATTACTATTGCCTCCCTGAATGGATATTTGAACTATGTACTATTCATAGATGATCACTCTCAGAAAACTTGCATTTATTTCCTGAAGACCAAGGATGGAGTCCTTGAAAGATTTCAAGAATTCAAAGCTCAAGTTGAGAACCTGACCAGAAGACAGATCAAGGTACTAAGATCAGATAATGGAGGAGAATACACCTCCAAGTATTTCAACAACTTTTGTATTGAAGCAAGGATCAAGAGGGAGTACACAGTTCCTTACAACCCTCATCAAAATGGAGCTACAGAGAGGAAGAACATAACCATCATTAAGGAAACCAAAGCAATGATACATGATTAGAGACTACCTATGATTTTGTAGGCAGAAGCATGCATGAAAATAGTATATGTTAAGAACAAGAGTCCTCACCAGATTTTGAAGAACATAACTCCCGAAGAAGCCTTCACCGGAGAGAAGCCTGAGATTGGACACTTCAGGATATTTGGATGTCCAGTATACTTTCATGTACCCAAAGAGAAAATGTTTAAGCTATACCCCTCAGGCAGAAAGGGTACATTTGTGGGATACAATGAATCTTCGAAGGCATATCGAATCTACATCCCTGGTCAGAGACAGATTGAGGTGAGCGGAGATGTCCTCTTTGAGGAGGAGATAGCCTTTAGAAGATCTAGAGGATCTCATATGGATATTGACAATGAGCCAATACCCTCTCCCCCTTCAGCAGTTTAGAGGGAGACATCCATTGTTCTAGTTGATCCAATTGTTCCAGTTTCTCCATTTGATGTTCCCAGAGACATTGCAGTAGGCCATAAAAGACCTGCTTGGGCTCGAAAAACTTTGCAGGAGGCAGAGGGACATGCATCTCCTCAAGGCACATCTTGAGAGAGAAAGAGACCAAAGAGATTTTTGAGCTAATTTTCAGCCATGAGCCACATCATTGATACCGATCCTTCTTGTCATGGAGAAGCGATAGGTCAGCAAGTATGGCAAGATGCCATGGCAGAAAAATATCATTCCATCTTGAAGAATGATGTGTGGGATATTGTTCCGAGACCAGAAGGGAAGTCTGTAGTAACATCCAAGTCAATCTATAAAATCAAGCATGCAGTTGATGGAAGTGTCAAGAAATACAAAGCGAGATTTGTAGCCAGAGGATTCTCACAGGTGGAGGGAATTGATTATGAGGAGACATTTGCTCCAGTATCCCGATACACCTCCATCCATACTATCATTGCACTAGCTTCATCCATGGGTTGGAAACTACATCATATGGATGTAAATACAACATTTCTCAATGTTGAGATTGAGGAAGAAGTTTACATCGAGCATCCAAAATGATTCTTGATACACAACGATAAATCTCATGTGTGCAGGTTGAATACAACCCTGTATGGGCTAAAGTAAGCACCTCGTGCTTGGTACAAGAAGATGGATGGATTCTTGATGAGTTTGGGCTTCAAAAAAAGTGTTGTTGATCCAAACCTATATTATCACATTGTTGGTGACGAGTGCATGATCTTGGTCATGTATGTAGATGACTTATTCCTCACCAGTTCAAAAAGAATTATTATTGAATGCAAGCAAGCATTGACTTCTGAATTCAAGATGGACCTGGGTATGATGCACTACTTTTTGGGACTAGAAGTATGGAAGAGGACTAATGAGATTTTCCTAAGTCAAGGAAAATATACAGTGGAGATATTGAAGAAGTTCAGTATGACAGACTGCAAATCCATGCCTACACCAATGGTGATGGATTTGAAGAAAATGAACGATGCTTTTGTTGATTCAAGGGAGATTGATCCACATTTGTACCGAGAGCTGATTGGATCATTGATGTACATGGTTAACACCAGACCTCATATATGTTATGCAGTGAATGTACTTAGTTAGTGCATGAGTTAGTCGAGATAGACTCAGAGTCAGTCGAGATAGACTCATTGGATAACAACAAAACATGTATCGATATATCTATGAGGCACAGTTGGATATGGCCTAACATATGACTCCATTGTAGACATGAGTTTGTAGGGATATTACGATGTAGATTGGGTACGGAGCGTAGTGGACCGGAAGAGCACATCCGGTTGTTCTTTTACCTTGGGGTCTGCCATGGTTTCCTAGTGCAGTAGGAAAAAAATCTCTGTGGCCTTGAGTACCACAGAAGCAGAGTATATAGCATTGAGTATGGCATTCCACGAAGAAGTGTAGCTTCGTAAGATCTTGACAGATTTGTTCGATCATGAGATGGATTCTACCATTATTCATTGTGATAACCAGAGCTGTGTGAATATCTCTAAGAACCCCGTGTTTCACGATAAATTGAAACACATTGAGATAAAATATCATTATATCAGAGACATGGTGTAGAGGAAAGAAGTACACATGTAGTACCTTCCTACACATGAGCAGATTGCAAATATATTCACCAAACCGCTTTCCAAGACGAAGTTCGAGTACTTCTGTGAGAGACTTGGCCTAGTGGAGAATGCCTCCCTAGCTGAGAGGGAGTGTTGATGATTACAGCTTCATGAGACATCCTCCAGGACACGTTCTCCTCTAATATTGAGTTGTGTCGACCTGTGAGAGAGCCCATTTGTTGGGTGTGTTATCCCTCTCTGGGCTGAGATGAGAGGATGTGTGCCCCTATGTGGGTTAAGGATTCCCATGAGATGGGTGTGTCATTCCTCTCTATATTGAGATGAGATGATGTGTACCCCTGTATGGGGTGAAGGTTCCCATGTGATGGGTGTGTGTCCAACTCTGGACTGAGTTGTTATGACGTGGGTCTCATGCCTTGTGGACTCAGTTGAGTCGAGCTTGAGATGGTACTCCAGATGATTCTCATGTGGACTCGGTGAGATAGAGATCTGCTGAGTAGGACGTCCTTGTGGTTGAGCACAGCTGGACGTATCCCTAGTGGATGTGTGGATCCATTGCTATATTGTCTAAGAGTAATATTTACCTGTAACCCTAATTGTGATTTAAAGGGTACAGGTCGACCCCACCATATGTGAAATATAATTAATGTTTATTGTAATAATTAATTTTTTTTGAGTTATTGAGGTCGGCCCTGTTGTGCCAATAGACACCACTTTTGGTATGTCAAGTCTAGTATAAATAAAGGTGATTTCCCCACTGAGGAAACACACAAGTCACTTGTCATTTGGAAATTTCAGCAAGTACATTTCTAGGGATGAAGTGCGCACCTCTCTTGGGCGCAAGTTTCAAGGTAGTAGAGCACCCTCTTGTGTGCATTAGGGTTTCATGGTTGGAGGATTTTCTATAGAATTTTCTGAGGTCCTATGAGGATACCACCTAAGGTATGTCCTTGACCTTAGTATGGCTCTAAGTTTCAACTGTGTAGTTGTCTTCTCTTGTTGTTTTTAGGACAACAAACAATCAACAAACTTTCTTCTCAATATTTAATGGTTAAGTGCTCTTTTAAGGTGCCCTTGCAAGTGTTTTATTTACTCAATGTTAGCACATATAATATAGATTAAAACAAATAACACTACCTCTAGATCTTTAACTTTAAAATGTTGATCTACACTTCTAAGCATGCATAAATTTGACACATGTATTNATGGTGGAATACAACAAGTACAAAATATAGATGAACCTGTTACAATAACAACTTGTCTCAATAGCCAAATACAAGTCCAAACCAAGCAGGTGTGCCCCTCATAAATGCTACCAAATCCACCATAACTTCTCCAGATGCAATATGTGAGTTCAGAATGGAAAACCCCTCCACAAGAATGAAGCTCTGATGTATGGTATCCCTCTTCAATTGATCCCATTGCAATCTGACGGGTGAAAGACCTCCCCACTACTGATGCACCCTCCTCAACAAGTGTGCCCTCCACAGTAATGAATGCTTCTCAGTAAATAAACCAAGCTCCAAGCTAGATGCCTCCCTCCATGAAAGAATTCACCCAAGATATCCTCTCCTAATGCAACAATCCTCATCCTCTTGCCCTTCTCCAAGCTCCTTTGGTGACCATACAAGTGAATTGGCTCTCCTTTGCCCCTTGCGCCCTCCTTTAGGAAGCATAAGGAAACCTAAAAGATGGGTGGATGAGATCATCTCATCTCATCCCTAATCAATGGTTGAGATCATATCAACTAAATCTCAAACCAAAACCCACTTTACTTAAGTTTCCATAGTTTCACTTTATGTCTATTAATTCACCCACTTTGTGAATTAATTGTCACTTTAGGTTAAAATGACCAAATTTCACTTTTGACTGAAATCTCCTAAGTCAAAGTGAAATTAGACACAAAGTACATAGTACAAGGTACAAAGTACCTCCCTCATGTGTTTAGAAGCTCACAAACACAAGGGGGGCCACTTTCCAAGGTACCCAAATCTCAACATCTTCTCTTGAGAATATAACAAAGGTTTTTTGGGTTTTTCTCCCTTGTTGACAACGGTTTTCCCAGGATACTTCTTGTGTTCTTGGTTATTTCATCACTTGGAAATTGTGTAGCTGCATTTGTTCATGGTTCAAGTAAATGATAAAATTAAATAAACCTCATGCTTTAGCCTAGCATAGTGAAAATTCAACAAAAATTAGCATCAGTGAATTAAATATTAGTCATTGATCTCTGCATTTTGCGCTCTGCCCCATCCCCTCATAATTAATTTTTATTTTAATAATTAATTATTTTCTGAGTTATTGAGGTCGACCCTGTTGTTCCAATAGACACCACTTTTGGTATGTCCATTCTAGTATAAATAAAGGTGATTTCCCCATTGAGTAAACACACAAGTCACGTGTCATTTGGAAATTTCAGCAAGTACATTTCTAGGGCTGAAGTGTGCACCTCTCTTGCGTGCAAGTTTCAAGGTAGTAGAGCACACTCTTGTGTGCAATAGGGTTTCATGGTTGGAGAATCTTCTCTTGAGAATATAGCAAAGGATTGTTGGGTTTTTCTCCCTTGTTGACAAGGGTTTTCCCAGGATATTTCTTGTGTTCTTGTGCATCGTTATTCTTCTTGTGATCTTGGCTATTGCAGCACTTGCAATTTGTGTCGCTGCATTTGTTCATGGTTCAAGTAAATGATAAAATGAAATAAACCTCATGCTTGAATCTAGAATAGTGAAAATTCAACATGGTATCAGAGCACCAGTATTGAAGAATCCATTGCACAAGCTTCTAGCAGCCATCCTCTGTCTTCTGCAGAACCATACGACCTCCAAGGGTTTCCAAAAATCCATACAACCCTCTCCTTTTTTGGTGTTCCAACAATAAACACTGAAACATTGGGGATAAAAATCGCATAGTGGTGTACGACCTCCCTCAAAGCACCTCCAACAACTCACAGATTGCAATTCCGAGAATTTGGATTTTTGGCACTAGGGTTTCACAATTTTCTGCAGAAAATTCAGATTTAGGGTTTATGCAGCTCATTGAAGGAGATTTTCAGCTCACCAGTGTTCTTATGGATTTCAAGGCTTATTTTTGGTAGTCATAAGACTAAAGAAACGTAATATTTCTAGCCTAGCCTACTCATTAGGTTTCCTATCCCATTTGGTAAGGGTTTGTGAAGAATATGAAAACATGATGAACAAAACTATGATGGAAGATACGATTGATGGATCAAGAAAATTCAGTTCCTGGAAGCCAAGACTTCAAAGAGATGAATACATCAAAGAAGAATCCTTCTTATTCATTTCAACACTCTCAAGTACGGTTCCTACTGATAATGATATTTGGTTAATTGATAGTGGTGCCTCCAGGAACATGACCAGATATAGAGATCATCTAACAGATCTTACTGAGAAAGAGACCAATCTACATGTTGTACTTGGAGACAATGCCAGATATAATGTGAAAAGGGTTGGAACTTCTAAATTCCAACTAGATTCTAACATACCTCTTTAGTTAAGTGAGGTACTATATGTACCTGGGATGAAGAGGAACCTTGTCTCCATTTCTGCCTTAGAAGACAAAGGCTACAAGGTTACCTTTTATGAAGGAAGAGTTCTTGCATGGCACAAGGACTCACATATAAACTCTGCCAAAGTGATTCGTGTTCAAGAAAACAACTTATACGGGTTGACTATCCGACCAGTCCAGGCCTTGTTACATGATACTATCAACTTGAGTGAGCTATGGCATAGGATACTTGCTCACATTCATTATAAATCCCTTCCAGATCTATGGAAAATGGTAGCATGCCTTCTAGAGATACAAATTCATCATAAAGGTGTTTACAGAGGTTGTTCCCTTGGCAAAAATGTCAAGGGGTCCTTCTTGAGAAGTGACAATAGATCCAAGCAAATCTTGGACTTGATACATTCAAATGTCTATGGGCCAATGACTGTTGACTCCCTGAATGGATATTTGTACTATGTACTCTTCATAGATGATCACTCTTGGAAAACTTGGATTTATTTCCTGAAGACCAAGGATGGAGTCCTTGCAACATGTCAAGAATTCAAAGCTCAGGTTGAGAACCTGACCGGAAGAAAGATCAAGGTACTAAGATCAGATAATGGAGGAGAATACACCTCCAAGGATTTCAGCAACTTTTGTATTGAAGCATGGATCAAGAGGGAGTACATGGTTCCTTACAACCCCCAACAAAATGGGGCTGCAGAGAGGAAGAACAGAACCATCATTGAGGAAACCAAATCAATGATACATGATCAGAGACTACCTATAATTTTGTGGGAAGAAGCATGCATGACAATAGTATATGTTCATAACAGTATTCCTCACCATATTTTGAAGAACATAACTCCCGAAGAAGCCTTCACCAGAGAGAATCCTGATATTGGACACTTCAGGATATTTGTATGTCCAGTATACTTTCATGTACCCAAAGAGAAAATGTCTAAGCTAGACCCCTCAAGAAGAAAGAGTACATTTGTGGGATACAGTGAATCTTCGAAGGCATATTGAATCTACATCCTTGGTCAGAGACAGATTGAGGTGAGCAGAGATGTCCTCTTTAAGGAGGAGATAACATTTCAAAGATCCAGAGAATCTTATATGGATATTGACAACGATCCAATACCCTCTCCCCCTTCAGTAGTTTAGAGGGAGACATCCATTTTTCCAGTTGATCTAGTTGATCCAGTTGTTCCGGTTTCTCCAGTTCATCTTCCCAGAGACATTGCAGTAGGCCATAAAAGACCTTCTTGGGCTCGACAAACTCTGCAGGAGGCAGAGGGAAATGCATCTCCTCAAAGCACATTTCGAGAGAGCAAGAGACCAAAGAGATTTTCGAGCTATTTTTCAACCATGAGGCACATCATTGATACCGAGCCTTCTTGTCATGGAGAAGCAACAAGTCAGCAGGTATGGAAAGATGCCATGGCGGAAGAGTATCATTCCATCTTGAAGAATGATGTGTCGGATATTGTTCCGAGACCAGAAGAGAAGTCTGTAGTAACTTCCAGGTGGATCTATAAAATCAAGCATGCAACTGATGGAAGTGTCGACAAATACAAAGCAATATTTGTAGCCAAATGATTCTCACAGGCGGAGGGAATTGATTATGAGGAGATATTTTCTCCAGTAGCCCAATACACCTCCATACGTACTATCATTGCACTAGCTTCATCCATGGGTTGGAAACTACATCAGATGGATGTAAAGACAACATTTCTCAATGGTGATATTGAGGAATAAGTTTACAGTGATAATCCAGAAGGATTCGTGATACACAACAAGAAATCCGATGTGTGCAGGTTGAATAAATCCCTGTATGGACTAAAGCAAGCACCTCGTGCTTGGTACGAGAATATGGATGGATTCTTGATGAGTTTGGGCTTCAACAAAAGTGTTGTTTATTCAAACCTATATTATCACATTGTTGGTGACGATTGCTTGATCTTGGTCCTGTATGTAGATGAATTATTCCTCACTAGTTCAGAAAGACTTATTGTTGAATGCAAGTGAGCATTGACTTCTGAATTCAAGATGGACCTGGGTATGATGCACTACTTTTTGGGACTAGAAGTATGGCAGAGGACTAATGAGATTTTCCTGAGTCAAGGAAAATATACAGTGGAGATATTGAAGAATTTCGGTATGACAGACTGCAAATCCATGCCTACACCAATGGTGAAGGATTTGAAGAAAATGAATGATGCTTCTGCTGATTTAGGCGAGATTGATCCACATTTGTATTGACAACTGATTGGATCATTGATGTATCTAGTTAACACCAGACCTGAAATATGTTATGTAGTGAATGTACTTAGTCAGTTCATGAGTCAGCTGATACAGACTCACTAGTAACAACAAAACATGTATTGAGATATCTACGAGGCACAGTTGGATATGGCCTAAGATATGCCTCCAGTGTAGACATGAGTTTGCAGGGATATGCCAATGCAGATCAGGTAGGGAGCATAATGGATCGGAAGAGCACATCCGATTGTTGTTTTACTTTGGGGTCTTCCATGGTTTCCTGGTACAGCAAGAAAACATAGCTTCGTGGCCTTGAGTATCATAGAAGCAGAGTATATAGCATTGAGTGTGGCATTCCACAAAGCAGTGTGGCTTCGCAAGCTCCTGACAGATTTATTCGATCATGAGATGGATTCTACCATTATTCATTGTGATAACCATAGTTATGTGAATCTCTTTGAGAACCTTGTGTTTCACGATAAATCGAAACACATTGAGATAAAATATCATTATATCAAAGACATGGTGCAGAGGAAATCAATACACGTGCAATACCTTCCTACACATGAGAAGATTGCAGATATCTTCACCAAACAACTTGGCACGATGAAGTTTGAGTACTTCTGTGAGAGACTTGGCCTGGTGGAGAATGCCTCCCTAGTTGAGAGGGAGTGTTGATGATTACAGCTTTGTGAGATGTCCTCTAGGACACATTCTCCTCTAAGACTGAGTTGAGTCAACCTGTGAGAGAGCCCATGTGTTGGGTGTGCCCATGTGATGGGTGTGTTAGAATATGAAAGATTGTGCTCATTTTACCATTGACAATACCCTTGTCACCCAACCATAGGCCGAAGCCACCCTCCGAGCACCTTGACCTTGACACAGAAGTATACTGGTAGCAATCAATAGCCAAGCAAGGCTAATGCACCAAGCAAGAATAGAAACCAAAGCTGATCAGATAGTCCCACCCAAAAACTGGTGCAACACCTTGCCCAGAAACTTGCGCACAAAACTGCCAACTACAGTGCGCACAACTGGCTTTCTGCAATTTTGAAAATGTGAATAATGAGAATTGGTGCCCTGTATTTATAGTAATCTGGCAGACTTACCTGGGCCGACTTCTCCATCTGGGTACTAATTAATTCATATTAATTATATTTCTATAGCCAACATCTCATCTAGGGTTTCCTTTACTTCTTTGCTTCCTTCCGGAATATTCTAATCTCGTCATAGGTCACAATAGAGGTTCATACCTCCCGAATCTACACTCCCTCCTAGCTAGGGAGGTATGGTCTTGAGCACAACAGACCGTTCAACTGGTAGCATCACGAGCACCGACATTATTATCCAATTGGATAATCTCCATGACAACTGGTAGAATATCAATTGATAGAACACAACTGTGCTTTATCCAAGGTAGTACACAACTACTCAAACAGTGATACATAGTCACAAACAGTGGAACACATCCACCACAGTAGTATACATCTACTGTCAAACAATCTTCATAACAATCATCTGATATAAATCTACACAGAAACAATGTTATGATATAAACTAAATCATATGGGCCAATATTTCACTCACATCTGTGAGATCTGAAAGAATATCTGCCCTCAGAGTAGAACAATGAGATATTTGGACTATTCTTCTCAAGCAAGGAAGAATAATTGTCATGTCTTCTGAACCTGGACCATTCCCCACCCTGGGCCATTCTTCCTACACTAATCAAAGTGCACCCTGGAGAGAATGTATAAACCCTAAGGAATGCCTGTCCCTGATTGTTGAGCCTAGACCATTCCCCACCCTAGGCCATTCCTCCTACACTAATCAAAGTGCACCTTTGAGAGAATGTATAAACCCTAAGGAATGGTTGTCCAGACCATTTCCTCTATTAACCACAAGAGGAAAAGAATGTCCTACATCAACCTCCAAAACAGACCATCCTCATGTTAACCACAATAAGAAATCATTGTCCGACGAGGCGGGCCAATCTTATTGAGTAACCCTCAGGAAGAGAGACTGCCCTAGACCACTCCTCATGTTAACCACAATGGGAAGTCGCAATCTATGATACATCAGCAATCTGGACCATTTCCCATGTTAACCACAATGGGAAATCGCTATCCGTCATAAATATCAATCCACTTTCCGAACAGGAAAGAATCTGTCCAAGATGGACTATTTTTCAATCACAAAGATAAATGTTTCAATCATAATTTTAGTGCTCCCTCCTAACCTGGAGAGTCTTCCCTTTCAACTAAGGGAGTTATTTCCACGATCCCCATCTTCTCTCGAAAATATGCAAACTTTATTCTGGATAGAGGTTTTGTCAGAATGTCTCTTGTCTGCTCGTCAGTGGGGATATATTCGAGCTTTACCTCTCCTTCCTGGACTTTATCTTGAATAAAGTAGTATTTGATCTCAATGTGTTTCGACCTTTCATGAAACGCAGGATGTTTTGATAATCTTATACAACTCTGATTATCACAATATATTATGGTCGATTCTGGAATCTGATCAAATAAATCGGAGATTAACTTCCTTAACCATATTGCTTTTGTGCATGCTTCACATGCTGCCATATACTCTGCTTCTATTGTGATGAGTGCGATAGAATTTTGTTTCCTACTACCCCAAAATATCATAGCGGAGCCCAAGCTGAAACACATACCTGAAGTGCTCTTTCTGTCTTTTGCACTTCCTGCCCAATCAGAGTCTGTGAATCCATGAAGCTATATATCGTTGGATGCGGTATATCTTAAACCATAGTTTATTTTCCCACGAATATATCTTAGTACATTCTTTGTAGCTATCCAATGCTCATGTCTTGGTTCCACTTGGAACTGGCTTAGTGTATTCACGACAAAGAAAATGTCTGGTCGAGTATTTACCAAATACATCAATGACCAAATTAGTTGTCGATATAGAGATGGATCTAATGGATCAAAATATGGAACTTTCACTTTTCTTATATCTGCATTCATAGGAGTGTCCATGGACTTACAATCCATCATTCTAAATTTCTTAAGGATCTTTATTGCGTACTTTCCATTTCCAAGGAATACTTCACCACGCTTCTGCTATACTTCTAGTCCCAAGTAATAATGCATGAGACCTAGATATTTCATATCAAATTCAGAAGCTAATTCCTTCTTGCACTGGATAATGAGAGACTCTTCACCTGTTATGAATAGATCGTCAACATATAATAATAGAATCACAGGTGCATTGTCCATGACTTTGTAATAAAGGTTTGGATCTGCATGACTCTTGGAGAAACCAAGTCTCGTTAGAGAGCTGTCCATTTTGACATACCAAGCCCTTGGAGCTTGCTTGAGTCCATATAGAGCTTTCTTCAATATGCAAACGTGAGTGTCTCTGGAAAATACCTCAAACCCTTGAGGTTGTTCAATATATACTTCTTCTTCAATAGCTCCATTGAGGAAAGTTGTCTTTACATCCATCTGATGTAAGTTCCATCCCATGGAAGCGGCAAGAGATATGATAGCTCTGATGGAAGTATATCTAGCCACCGAAGCAAATGTTTCGTCATAATCTTCTCCCTCATTATGGGAGAACCCTCTAGCTACGAATCTTACCTTGTATTTATCCACGCTTCTGTCTGCTGCATGTTTGATCTTGTACACCCATTTTGAAGTTACCACCGATTTTTCTTTAGGTCTTGGTACGATTTCCCATACCTCATTTTTCATAATGGATTGATTCTCTTTCGTCATAGCTTCTTTCCATTGTCCCTTTTGAACTGCTTCTTCAAATGTGGTAGGTTCTTCATCTAGAAGCTTCATCATGTATGTTGCATAACTTGAGAATATTTTAGGTCTTTTACTCTTTCTGAATGTTCCTTCTGGAACCCTGAGTCTTTCTGCGTCTTGTAAGGTAGCTTCAAGCCAAGCTGGTATTTTCTTGGTCTTAGGTATGATATCTGAATCAATGTTTTCACATGGCTCCATAGGATGATCAGGTAGTTCCTTTTTGTCATTTACGTTTTCTGTGCTTTCTTCATTAAGTTCTTCAGTCTCTTCTTCTTCTATATTTTATTCTATGGATTTCTTGAAGGACATCTTCTCATTGAATGTTACATCTCTGCTGACTTTGATCTTGTGTTGTTCTGGAATATATATTCTATAATATTTGGATGAATCACTGTATCCCACAAATATCCCTTTCTTTCCTGAAGGTTCTAGTTTATTCCTCTTGTCCTTGGGAATGTGAGAGTAAACAAGACATCCAAATATTCTTAGATTTTCCACATTGGGTTTCTTACCTGAGAAAGCTTCTTTTGGTGTCATGTCTTTCAATATACGATGAGGACTTCTGTTCTGCACATATATTGCTTTCATTGCTGCTTCTCCCCATAAGAACATGGATAGACCTTGATCATTTAGTAAGGCTTTTACAGTTTCTTCAATGGATCTGTTCTTTCTTCTGCTACACCATTTTGTTGAGGATTATGAGGAACAATCAACTCCCTCCTAATCCCTGTCGATTTGTAGAATGTAACGAATTCCTTTGATGTGTATTCTCCACCATTATCGGTTCTTAGCGTCTTGATCTTCTTATTCGTGAGATTTTCTATTTCTGATTTGAACTCTTGAAACTTGCTGAATACTTCGTCTTTTGTCTTGAGTAGATATAACCAAGTCTTTCTTGAATAGTCATCTATGAAGATTACATAGTAAGAAGATCCTCCTAGAGATTTTACTAGCATCAGACCACAAACATCTGAGTGTGTCAGATCTAGAATCTCCTTAGATCTGTTGTTGTTGCTTGGGAATGGTTTCTTGATATTCTTAACAAGAGCACATCCTTTGCAGATTCCTTCATGTGTAGATTGCAACTCTGGTATTCCTTCAACCAACCTTTTGAGAAAGGGTAATGCTTGATAGTTAATGTGAGCGTACCCTCTGTGCCAAAGCTCATTGGGATTGACTTCGTTGTGTACAAAAGCTTCTTCATTTTGTTCTAGTAGTCTATACAGATTTCCTTCACGACTTCCAATAACCCTGGAATTCTCTATGCTGGAGTCTTTATGCCATGATAACAATTTTCCATCCACGAAAGCTATTATGTTTCCTTTTTCTTCTAGGCAAGATATCGATACAAGATTCTTTTCTAAACCAGGTACATATAAAACATTGTTTAAGTGAACATAGTTACCTGTTTTCATTTTGATGGAGGCTTATCCAAATCCTTCCATGGGGTAAGTGGTTTTGTCTCCAAGCTCTACCTTGTACGAGGTCTTCTTCTCATTTAGATTTGAGAGTCTGGCTTGATCTCCCGTCATGTGCCTAGAAGCTCCACTATCGATTATCCACATGTCATCTTCAATCATTCCAGTAAGTGTTGAGTAGTGTAAAAGACTGATCGTTTCACTCATGTCCTCGGTTGACTGGTAACTGGTCATGCCTTCATCCAAAACTTCAACTTCGTCGTTTCTATCTTTTGAAAGAGCCAAAAGTTGAGTTGAGTTAGGGTGCATTTGAATATCTTCTTTTTGAGTGAGATGCTCCATCACAAGGTGCCAGATCTGAGATTAGGGTTTCTGCAACTGCTTCTGCTAGTAACCCTAGCGACAGTGTCTTTGGAAGCTGCTCCTGCTAGTAACCCTAGCGGCAATTCCTCAACGAACTCAATATCCTGGTGGCTATGCTTCCTTCTAGCATTTAGACTGAATGAAGGAGGTGTGGGCCCATAACCTATTAGAATATGAAGGATTGTGCTCGTTTTACCATTGATAATACCCTTGTCAGCCAACCATAGGCCGAAGCCACCCTCTGAGCACCTTGACCTTGACAGAGAATTATACTGGTAGCAATCAATAGCCAAGCAAGGCTAATGCACCAAGCAAGAATAGAAACCAAAGATGATCAGATAGTCCCACCCAGAAATTGGCACAACACCTTCCCCAGAAACTTGCACACAAAACTGCCAACTGCAGTGCGCACAACTATCTCTTTGCAATTCTGAGAATGTGAATAATGAGAACTGGCGCCCTGTATTTATACTAATCTGACAAACTTCCTTGGGCCAACTTCTCCTTCTGGGTACTAATTAATTCATATTAATTATATTTCTGCAGCCGACATCTCATCTCGTCTAGGGTTTCCTTTACTTCTTTGCTTCCTTCCGGAATATTCTAATATCGTCATAGGTCACAATAGAGGTTCATACCTCCCGAAGCTACCATAATATTAATAGGGTGTGTCATCCCTCTTTGGACTGAGATGATACGATGTGTGCCCCTGTGTGGGGTAAGGATTCCCATGAGATAGGTGTGTCATTCCTCTCTAGATTGAGATGAAATGATGTGTACCCCTGTGTGGGGTGAAGGTTCCCATGTGATGGGTGTGCATCTGACTCTGGACTGAGTTGTTATGATGTGTGGTCTCATGCCTTGTGGACTCAGTTGAGTCAGGCTTTAGATGGTACTCCAGATGATTCTCATGTGGACTCAGTGAGATAGATATCTGTTGAGTAGGACGTCCCTGTGGCTGAACACAGGTGGACATGTCCCTAGTGGCTGAGCACTAGTGGATATGTGGATCCCTTGCTATAATTTCTAAGAGTAATATTTACCTATAACCCTAATTGTGATGTAAAGGGTACATGTTGACTCCACTGTATGTGAAAGATAATTAATGTTTATTGTAATAATTAATTATTTTCTGAGTTATTGAGGTCGGCCCTGTTGTGCCAATAGACACCACTTTTGGTATGTCTAATCTAGTATAAATAAAGGTGATTTCCCCATTGAGGAAACACACAAGTCACTTGTCATTTGGAAATTTCAACAAGTACATTTCTAGGGCTGAAGTGCTCACCTCTCTTGGGCGAAATTTTCAAGGTAGTAGAGCACCTTCTTCTGTGCATTAGGGTTTCATGGTTGGAGGATCTTCTCTTGAGAATATAGCAAAGGATTGTTCGGTTTTTCTCCCTTGTTGACAAGGGTTTTTCCAAGATATTTCTTGTGTTCTTGTGCATTGTTATTCTTCTTGTGATATTGGTTATTGCAACACTTGGAAATTGTGTAGCTGCATTTGTTCATGGTTCAAGTAAATGATAAAATGAAATAAACCTCATGCTTGAGCCTAGCATAGTGAAAATTCAATGAAAATTAGCATCAGTGAATTATATATTAGTCATTGATCTCAAGTGAGGTGAGAAGTAATCTCAACCATCAATCACTTTGGAGATTAGGGTTAGGTCATAACTCAATATTATAAAAGCATGACAAGGGTCAAGGAGAAAAAATTGGATACAGTTGATATTTTTTTGAAATGGAGAGGGTTGGATCACAAAGGACCATGATTCAAGGAGATCTTGGATAGTGGAGAATGAATTCCATCTAGAGATCAATATAGGTCAAGAAGGAGATAGAAAAGAGGAAATCACAAGTGGGTTTTAGCAGATTGGAGCTGCAACAGCAGGGTCGCGCCATACGAATCTTCTCATACAGTATTTTTCAACGTGTACGCAGGTTTCAGTGGAGATGGGGGCTTTCTTAAGGAAAGGGGTGTACATCTCAAAAAACGTGAAAGTTTGGTATCATACAACAAACCAGGAGTTGCTAGGGTTTGTAGGTGTTATCTAAAGTTTTATGTATTACTATGTGGGCCATTTTCCCAATGTCGGAGCCCTTGTAAGCTTTGAAGTTATTTGAATGATAAGCTTAGTTGATGGGAAGAATATCTTTTTGTATTGTGTTTGAGATTTTGGTTTCCAATATTTCTTCTGTTATATTTATTTGC
Organism: Picea mariana; assembly: GCA_032191745.1. NCBI lineage: Eukaryota > Viridiplantae > Streptophyta > Pinopsida > Pinales > Pinaceae > Picea > Picea mariana. Next base: position 241,842 of record JASDQU010101283.1, on the reverse strand, counting down.
GTTGATTATTCCAGCAAGTATATTCTATTTTGTGAGCTGCTAATTTGATTTACAACAAGGAAATCACTAGATATCAAGATACCTAGGTGTTGGAGTAGGGATTTCAACATGGTATCAAATCTCTCGCTCTGAGAGGGAGGCCATATCTCATAGCCACGGTAGTTAGTAGTAGATCTATCAAATATGCAAGGAGATCTTAGCACATCTATAACTAGTAGTCTGAAATCAAGGGTTAGATTTTAGGTAAACAATTGTACTAAAGAACAACTAGGGTTTGCAATCATATGAAGATTGCAGTCAAAACAATCGCGTATAAACACGAGTTTTCTTAAGGAAATTCATGTACATACATGGGTTTTAGTGGTGACAAACACGTAAAGGATCGTATAGGTCAATACAGGGGTAGTTTTAGTAGCAGATTATTTCTAGGTCAGTTTATCAAGTCTAAAGAATGGAATCAACAAGTTTGAGAGATGAAGATAGATTGGATGGAGCATCCAAACTCCTATCTTGGAAAGAAAGAGTTACTTTGTCCTTGAGGGAATACGACCTTCGAGAGTTATTGGACAAAGTAGTTTTTCCACCGATAGATCCACTAGGTTTGGAAGCTCACAAGAAGGAGATTAAAGATGAGTGGGTAATATTGGATTCAATGAAGTATCCATCTAATTCCTCACTTATAAGAGAAGAAGACGTCCAAGGAGATGTTTGATGCCCTGGTAGGATTATTCCATATAACTAAAATGAATAGGAAGATGGTCTTGAGAAATAAACTTAGATTTGTGCATATCTCTAGATCTGGCAATGTTACTAGCTATTTCATCAGGATCACTCAAGTATGTTATTAGCTTGCAACTATAGAGGAGAAAATGAATGATGTAGAGCTCGTGAATGTGGCATTGAATGGTTTTCCCAAGTCTTAGGAATCATTTGTCAAGGGAGTTTGCGCTTTGGAAAAAATCCCAGATTGGTAGAGGCTTTGCGATGATTGCATCCAAGAAGAGACTCGGGAGAAGTCTAAAAGAAGAAAGCAGGGAAGCGGTGGTGAGAACTTGGCCCTTGTCAATAAGACAAGGAAGGGAAAAGGAAAGGGTTCCAACAAGAAGGGTAACAATGGTGGAGGAACATTGTAGTCAGGGAAAAAGAAGAACTTGAGTAAAAGTGTTTCTCATATCATAAGAATGGACAGTATACATATTAGTACCCAAAGAAGAAGAAGGAAAGAAGAAATACGCACACAACAACATCAACAGAGACGCAGCTATATGATTTTGCAATGAAGTTTAAGAAGGATTCTCACTAGTTTCTTGTCTTTCTACTAGCACAACTACCAAGAGTGTGTGGTACTTAGACAATAGTACATCTCATCATATGACAGAAGCACGAGATCTATTTAGTAGTCTGATGTAGAGGGACTTAGGGGTTCATGTGGATCTTAGTGATGATGCCAAGTATGCAATGAAGGGAGAGGGAACAATTTTGTTCTAGCTTGAGTCAGAAGGTTTGTTTGATGCCTGTTAGAATATAGAATATTGTGTGCTCGTTTTACCATTGACGATACCCTCGTCACCCAACCATAGGCCTAAGCCACCCTCCGAGCACCTTAACCTTGACTGAGAATTACTCCAGAAGCAAACCCTAGGCTAGATAGCCAAACAAGGTGCAACGCATCTTCCTACAAGGATAGCACACCAACAATAGTTGATCAGATAGTCCAAACCTTAGCCAAGAGATAGTCCAAGCCAACACTGAAACTGCTAGCTGCAGCAGCGGCACCTACAGCTCTCCTCCACACGTGCACACCAAACTAGGAACTACACACCACTCACTGTTTGCAATTCTGAGATGTGTAAAATGAGAACTGGCACCCTGTATTTATACTAGTTCTGCCAGATTTGCTAGGGCCGACTTCTCTTTCTAGATATGTGTATGTTCAGTATATTATTATTATTTCTGGCCGACTTCTTCTCTTGGAGGCTAATAACCTAATATAAATTATCTTCTTGAGCCGACAAGACTTCTAGGGTTATTAGCCAACTCATTAGGGTTTCTCTTGCTTTTCGGAGTCTTCTATTCTCGTCAAGCTCACACGTGGAGGTAAATACCTTCCGCAGCTACCATAATATTAACACTCCCTCCTAGCTAGGGAGGTATTACAAATAATGGTCTTGAGCACAAAAACATACCATTTACCTGGTAGCATCAATATAATCGTCTAGACTATCTCATGACTAGATCATGAGCATCACCATCACCATCAGCTGCATCATCTCTCGAAACCATACTTCATCTGAGTAATCAGACATGATGTTGGATAAGTCACTCACACCATAGAGTGACACAAGAGTCACTCTTATAATCTAGAGGAGTAAATGTTCTGAACCAATTTCCGTCTGGAAAATCTTTGTTCATCATTCATCTGGATGGTGATTATTTTCAATAAACTGTTGATAGTCTTCAAGGCAGTTAGAACAAAAATAGAACACAACTGTGTCTATTCATGGTAGTACATAACTACAATCCATTGGTTCACTACCACACCAAGTAACACACAAGTACTTGATCAGCAACGTATAGTTACAAACAGTGGAACATATCCACCACAGTAGTCCTCATCTACTGTCATACAGTCTTCATAACAAACCTCTGATAGCAACCTGCATAGAAACAATGTTATGATATAAATTGAATCATCTGGGCCAATCTTTCACTCACATCTGTGAGCTCTGAAAGAATATCTACCTCAGGAACAGTGGAACATATCCACCACAGTAGTCTACAAACATCTGATAGCAACCTGCACAAAAACAATGTTATGATATAAATTGAATTATCTAGGCCAATCTTTCACAAACATCTGTGAGATATGAAAGAATATATGCCCTCAGAGTAGAACAATGAGATATCTGGACTATTCTTCTCAAACAAGGAAGAATAATTGTCATGTCTTCTGAACATGGACCATTCCTCACCCTAGGCCATTCTTCCTACACTAATCAAAGTGCACCCTGGAGAGAATGTATAACCCTAAGGAATGTTGAGTCTGGACCATTCCCCACCGTGGGCCATTCCTCCTACACTAATCAAAGTGCACCCTGGAGAGAATGTATAAACCCTAAGGAATGTTGAGTCTGGACCATTCCCCACCCTGGGTCATTCCTCCTACACTAATAAAAGTGCACCCTGGAGAGAATGTATAAACCCTAAGGAATGACTGTCCCTGATTGTTGAGCCTGGACCATTCCCCGCCCTAGGCCATTCCTCCTACACTAATCAAAGTGCACCCTGGAGAGAATGTATAAACCCTAAGGAATGACTGTCCGGACCATTTCCTCTGTTAACCACAAGAGGAAAAGACTGTCCTGCATCAACCTCCAAAACAGACCATTCCTCATGTTAACCACAATGAGAAATCATTGTCTGGCGAGGCAGGCCAGTCTTCTTGAGTAACCCTCGAGAAGAGAAACTGCCCTAGACCACTCCCCATGTTAACCACAATGGGAAGTTGTTGTTTATGATACATCAGCAATCAGACTACTTCCCATGTTAACCACAATGGAAAGTGATTGTCCGTCAAAAGTCTCAATCCCCTTTCCGAACAGGAAAGCATTTGTCCAAGATGGACTATTTTTCAATTTTTAAAGATGAATGTCTTCAATAATGTTTCCAGTGCTCCCTCCTAACTTGGAGAGTCATTTCTTCCTTTTTCAATAAGAGGGAAGTTGTTTCCACGAGCTCTAGCTTGAGTATGCAAACTCTTTCATCTTGGATAGAAGCTTTACCAAAATGTCTGCTTATCTGCTCATTTGTGAAGATATGTATTAGAGAGATCATTTTCTCCTTTCTGGACTTCATCATGGATAATGTAATGCTTGATTTCAATTGTACTTTAGTCTGGAACACTGTGAAGGCTTCATGTAGATATGAACAATAGAGTATATCATAGTTGGAAAACTGGAACATATCCATGTGGCACTTCTTCTGTCATCATGAGATCTAGATCTATTGAGTAGTCATCTTGTTGTTTATAGGAAATCTTCACCACGCTTCTGCTATGCATTAGAGGTTCTTCACCAAGTTATGTTCTTCTTATCTTCATACAGGAGTCTCTTTCTGGTATGCCTCAAAGTCTTGAGATTGCTCTTCATACGCTCTTTATTCAATTTCTCTGGAGAACATTCTTTGCATTCATTTGATGTAGAATTCCGACTCAAGGATGTTGCGGATGATATAATGACTTATGTAGAGATAAGTCTAGTTTGTTGGAACAAGTAATCATCATAGTCTTCTCCCTCCATCTGGGAGAACCTCTAGTTCTAGATCTCGCAATGATTTCATTCATAAGTCTTCCATACATTGTTCTTTATCACGACTTCCAGTTCCTCTGCTTGATTGCTTTTATTGAGTTCATATCAAGCTGGTAATCTTTTGATTCTTAATATTATGACTGGTTGTTCTGGTTTTTCTTTCTTTCTTGGAGTCTTCATATTATTCTTCATGTTTTTCTTTAGCTCTTGGGTCCATGGAGTTTCTTATAGATTCCATGCCCTGGATATTCCACTTCTTCCTTTCATCATAGGATCACGGATCCGGATGGACAACCAGGAATACTTTAAGGCTTCTCTTCGAACTGAACATGTACTGTCTTTCATGGTTACTACCATGGATATATATATTTCATCATCTTCAATGGATCATAGGATTAGCTCCCTCCTAACCCTTGCTTCATGTAGGGGTGCATATAATCGGCTCCCTTCGTCTAACAGAGTCCATGCTTCCATCTGCATCCTTATTGTCTTCTGCAATATATAATTGGCTCTCTTGTCTAACAGAGTCCACGCTTCCATCTTGTTATCTTCTACAAAACGTCATAAGTCTTTTTCCAATTTCCTCTCGGTTGCTGACTTCTTTCTGTCTTTGCTTCTTCTAAGTCTTTTCATGATTGATTCGGCTTAATAGCTTTCACATGATTTGTATTTCATCCTTTCATGTGTATTATCTAATGATATCCATTTTCATCTTGTTTGTTCTTCCATAGGTATAGTTCTTCTTGGAACACATTATCTTCCAAGAGATAGATATACAAGATATGTACAGAGACGATGCAAACAAGATATGTCAAGAAATAAGGAGAGTGTTTTTACCTTTTTGGAAGAAGAAGTCTCTTCCATCCTGCTTAGTCTTCTTTGTAGGTTCCTTTTCTTCAGCAATCGATGCTTCGTGTTTCTCCTTCCTTTTCTTTAGCTCGGGACACTGATTCTTGTAGTGACCGTACTTTTGACAGTTGAAGCATTGTACTTTTGAAATGTCTTTCTCTTGATTTGGCTTCCTCCTTGAGCCAAACTTCCTTTTGTTCTTGAAGTTCTTGAATCTTGTTGTGAAATCTTGATCATCGTACTTCTTTTGGGGTTTCTCTCTTGCATTGATCCTTGATTCTTCTTGAGCACAGCAAGTCCAAAGTTCTTCAAATGTCGGGTACTCCTTCCTTGTGTTCATGCTTGTGACAAATGCATCCCATGTCTTGGGAAGACCATTGAGTACTATGTTCACCAATTCCTTCTCTGAAGTGATCTCTTCAATAAATTGTAGTTGATCTCTTAACTGGGAGATTCTTACAAAGTATGATGTTATGTTGTCATCATCATTCATCTTCATGTCACGGAGCTCATTCTTCAGACTCATAACTTGTCCAATGTTTATGACTGAGAAGAGATTTGTTACGACATCGTACATCTTCTTCGATGAGTCAATATGGGAGATGTAGGGTATCAAGTGGTCTTTTATGGAATCCACTATGATACTCATGGCATTGATGTCAACATCTTTGAACTTCTCCATAGCTGCGACGTTCTGTAGTTCCTTCTCTTCTCCTTCTTCAAACTCTGGCTTCACGATCTTTCGTTTCACGATATCCAATACTTTATTCTTGGCAAGGATGAGATCAATCCTTGTCTTCCACGCTTTGAAGTTAGAGGCTCCATCTAACTTGTTCTCAGACTTCATAGAGTTAGTCATGGCTGCTTGACTTGGTCAAACCCTAGATTTGACCAGAAATTTGAACTTCACGTCTTGGCTTGCTGAGAGTATCAAGAGATGCACTAGGCTAGGGCGCACTAATCTGTCCAGAGATTAGGTCAATCCCTTCACTTAAGGTGCCTCAACAAGAGGATTGGGTTTCTGCAACTGCTCCTGCTAGTAACCCTAGCGGCAGTATCTTGGAAGTTGCTTCTGCTAGTAACCCTAGCAGCAGTTCCTCAGCGAGCTCAATATCCTAGCGGCTATGTTTCCTTCCAGCGTTTAAACTAAATGAAGGAGGTGTGGGCCCATAACCTGTTAGAATATAGAAGATTGTGTGCTCGTTTTACCATTGACGATACCCTCGTCACCCAACCATAGGCCTAAGCCACCCTCCGAGCACCTTAACCTTGACTGAGAATTACTCCGGAAGCAAACCCTAGGCTAGATAGCCAAACAAGGTGCAGTGCATCTTCCTCCAAGGATAGCACACCAACAATAGTTGATCAGATAGTCCAAACCTTAGCCAAAAGATAGTCCAATCCAACAATGAAACTGCTAGCTGCAGCAGCTGCACCTGCAGCTCTCCTCCACACGTGCGCACCAAACTGGGAACTGCAGTGCACACCACTTGTTGTCTGCAATTCTGAGATGTGTAAAATGAGAACTGGTGCCCTGTATTTATACTGGTTCTGCCAGATTTGCTGGGCCGACTTCTCCTTCTGGATATGTGTCTGTTCAGTATATTATTATTATTTCTGGCCGACTTCTTCTCTTGGAGGCTAATAACCTAATATAAATTATCTTCTTGAGCCGACAAGACTTATAGGATTATTAGCCAACTCATTAGGGTTTCTCTTGCTTTCTGGAGTCTTCTATTCTCGTCAGGTTCACACGTGGAGGTAAATACCTCCCGCAGCTACCATAATATTAACAATGCCCAGGATGTGCTTTACAAACCAGGACTAAATAATAACTTGATCTCAGTCTCAGCTATGAGGAAAGGGGTTTTGTTGTTACTTTTCAAAGAGGGAAAGTACTCATGCATGTAAAGAAAGATAGATCAGACACGAAAGTGGTTGTTGGGGTTAGAGAGGGAACTTTATACAAGTTGCAGGGCAAGCCTGTTCAAGCTTTAGTACATGACAACGTGAGCTATGGCACAGGAGGTTGGGACACCTGCACTACAAAGCATTGTCAATTCTAAGGGGGATTGTTATAGGTCTTCCACAGTTCATTCTTGAGCAATAGGTAGTGTTCAGAGGGTGTGCACTTGGAAAGAATTCCAAGGCCTCTTTTCCTAGCAACGAGAATATGTTCAAGGGGATCTTGGGTCTTATACATTCGGATGTGAGTGTGTTAATGTCAGTGACATCATTGCAAGGACCGTCGTACTATGTGACATTCATTGATGACTTTTCCAAGAAAACTTAGATCTTCTTTATGAAAACCAAGGATGAGGTATTCTGTCGGTTTCAATATTTTAGGGCTCAGGTGAAAAACTTGACACGAAAGAAGATCAAGGTCTTGAGGTCAGATAATGGGGGATAGTACACCCCTAATGAATTCAAGGATTTATGCAAGGAGGCAGGGATTAGGAGGGAGTTGACAGTCTTATACAAACCTCAACATAATGGGGTTGCAGAGAGAAGAATCAGTCCATCATTGGTTTTGTTAGGGATATGATACATGATCAAGAGTTGTTTGTGTTTCTTTGGGAAGAGGAATGTAACACGACATTATATGTGCAGAATACGAGTCCTCACAGAATATTGGGGGACAAGACTCCATAGTAGGTATTCTCAGGGGTGAAGCCAGAGATAGGACATTTCAAGGTCTTTGGTTGTCCAATCTACATCGATGTGCATGTGGATAAAAGGATGAAGTTGGAGCCTTCAAGACAGAAGGGTATATTTTTGGGTTACAACAAGACCTCAAGGGCTTACATGATCTTCATACCAATGCAATGGAATTCATTTGTGATCAAATATGTTAAGTTTGAGGAGAAATTGGCATCTAGGAGATATCAGGAGTCATCAACAGTGACAAAGGACGAGGAGCAGGAGACTCTGAAGGATGATCCACAATCAACAGCTTCCAGTTTAGGGAGTCAAACTTCATGTGGGGAGGATGAGTTATCTCCTTCCAATGTTGTCAGGAGACCAGGGTGTCTATTACATACATTGAAGGATGTTCGTGAGGCACCTAAGAGTGCAGTTAGGGAGAGCAAGCCTCCGAGGAAGTTTTCGAACTATATGGCACTTATGAGTAACATAATTGATGTTGATCCTTCCAATTTTGAGGAAGAAGATGATCAACAAGTTTGGAAGGATTCCATGGTGGAGTACAACTCTATCATGAGGAATGATGTTTGGAACAAAGTGTCGAGACCATAGGGAAAGTCAGTTGTGATTTCCAGGTGGCTCTACAAGATCAAGCATGTTGTAGATGGTAACATTGAGAAGTTTAAGGCAAGGTTTGTGGTGAGAGGATTCTCCCAGAGAGAGGGAGTGGACTATGAGGAGACATTTTCTCCAGTGGCCAAGTATGTTTCTATCAAATTTGTTATTTCTATAGCTTCAGTTATGAGGTGGAGGATTCACCAGATGGATGTGAAGATAGCTTTTTTCAACATGATCATTGAGGAGGAAGTATATATAGAGAAACCTTAGGGATTTGAGATACATGGGAGGGAGTCTCATGAGTGTAGGCTTAAGAAAGCCATATACAGACTCAAATAGGCACCCAGGGCATGGTATTCCAGGATTTACATATACTTGAAGAGTACAGACTTTACCAAGAGTGCGGCAGATCCTAACTTGTGCTTTATAATTGTTGGGTTTGATCTACTTATCTTGGTATTGTACGTGGATGATTAGTTTCTCATAGGTGCAGCAGAGCTTATAGCAGGGTGAAAAGAAAAATTGGCTATAGAGTTCAAGATGAAGGACATTGGCTTTATGCATTATTTCTTAGGGTTAGAGATATGGCAGGTATTGGGAGAGATCGTCCTTGGTCGATGGAAGTATGCAATAGATATCTTGAGAAGATTCTGGATGGAGGATTGTAAATCAATGACTACACCTATGGTTACCAACCTGAAGAAGGTTGTGACTTCAAATTCAGAGTTGGTGGATCCCAAGATATACATGTAACTGATAGGGTCCTTGGTTTATTTGGTCAACACCAGGTCAAATATGTGTTTTGTTGTGAACCCCTTGAGTTAGTTCATGGTGGAGTCGAGGCAGGTGCATTGGATAGAAATGAAGTATGTGCTCAGGTACTTGAGAGGTACAATGGAGTATGGGTTGATGTATCTTTGAGGTGATGGAGTGAGGTTGCGGGGATATTCAGACTTAGATTGGGCAATGAGCACAGTAAATAAAAAGAGAACCTCGAGGTGTTGTTTTAGCTTGGGATCAATAGTGATTGCATGGATCATCAAGAAGCATACTTTTGTAGCACTCAATTTAGCAGAGACACAGTATATGGCAGTGAATGTGGCTAGTTGTGAAGCCATTTGGCTTCACAATTTCTTACAGGTTTATTTGAATAGGAGTTGGGGCCTACAATGATATACCATGATAATCAAAGTTGTATCAAACTCTCTAAGAATATAGTATCCCATGACATGTCCAAGCATATTAAGACCAAATATCACTTCATCTAAGACAAGATCAAGAAGGGAGAAGTCAAGCTTCAATATGTTTCCACAGATGAACAGGTTGCAAATATTCTGATCAAACCCTTAGTTAAAGAGAAGTTTATCTTCTTCAAGGAAAAACTTGGAGTGGTGATGAATACTTTTCTTGCTAAGAGGGAGCTTTGATGTTAGTAGCATCAAACATGTACTTTTGCATAAGTATAAGTGTCTAGACGTATGGAAGTCATCCAAATACTTCTACCTTGATAATTTACTTTAATTTTATTAAAGTAAAGTGTTTTATTAATTAGTTGAGTTTTGTTTAATGAAATACTAAAATTAACATTAGTGAATTAAATATTAGCTATTGATCTCAAGTGAGGTGAGAAGTAATCTCAACCACCAATCACTTTGTTGATTAGGGTTAGATCATAACTCAATATTATAAAAGCATGGCAAGGGTGAAGGAGGAGAAATTGGATACACTTGATACTCTTTTGATACAGAGAGGGTTGGATCATGAAAGAATGCGATTCAAGGAGATATTGGATAGGTGGAGAAGGACTTCCATCTAGAGATCACTACAGTTTAGGAAGAAGAGAAAATAGAGGCAATCACAAGTGGGTTTCAACATATTGGAGCCACAACAAGGTTGAATTGTACGAAGCTTGTTGTATAGTCTTTGTGCACCTGTACACGAGTTTCAGTGAAGATAGGGGTTTGCTTAAGGAAAGGGGTGTATATCTCGAGAAACGTGAAATTTCGAGATAGTACAACATTCCAGGAGTTGCTAGCGTTTGCAAGTGTTGTCTAAAGTTTTTTGTATTACTCTATGGGCCATTTTCCTAGTACAGGAGACCTTGTAAGCTTTGAAGTCATTTAAATGATAAGCTTAGTTGATGGGAAGAATATATTTTTGTATTGTGTTTGAGATTTTGGTTTCCAATATTGTTTCCACTATATTTATTTGAGTTAATTATTTCAACAAGTGTATTCTGTTTTGTAAGCTGCTAATTTGATTTACAATAAGGAAATCACTAGATAACAAGATACCTAAGTGCTGGAGTAGGGATTTCAACGAGGGGAAAGAAAGATTTGTTCATGGGCGATGTATTTTGGATTCATTGTTATCAACATGGGAGGCTATAGCCTAGCTTTGGAGTGGGATAGGGAGTCTAGTCAGTTAGCCCTCTTCCTTAAGATTTATTTTGATAAAGCTTATAATTGTACTCATTGGATGTTTATCAAAGATATGTTGACTTTCCCTAGCTTTAGCCCACATTGTGTTAGTATGATTAACACCTTATTCTCATGTGCTTATGTCTTTGTTTCAGTTAATAATGCTTTGTCTCCCCACATTAATCTCTATAGGTCTATTAGGAAAATGTGTTTAATGGCCCCTTATCTCTATGTGTTGACTATTGGTACCCTTGGCTATCTATTGGAGGCAACACATCTACAAGGTCAACTTTACATGCATTTTTCTACCAGGGTTGATGAGATGGTCAACAACATTTTTCAAATGACTCTCTTTGTAGAGCGAAAATCTATTTGAGCTACTAGGGATTGCTTGTTAGTGTCCTATGGGGCATCAGAGGCTATTGTTAGTGATCACAATATTGACTACTGGTTGGTATTGATGATCCACCTACTTGGAATCCAACTGCATGGAAATTTGTTCAACCTGGTGTAATTGTGAGATATCTTGGTATTCCTTTTGGTATTGACCTCTCTCCAACTACTATGTAGGATTGGTGCCTTGAGAAATTACAATGTAAATTACTTTTCTAGCAATTTAACAATCTCCCCTTTGCTAGTATGACTACACAGCAAGATCCTTCAAGCCTCCCACATTTACTATGTGTCTTTTTGGCTCCCCAACAGGTCCCAATGTCATTGCTTCGAGTAGGTTTTGTGTTCATATTGTTATCTCTCAAATTCTCCCTAGAGGAAAAGTCCAACCTCTCCAAGGGGAAAACTTAAGGATACTACACGCAAGTTTCCCATTATCACTTCGACATCCTTGCTCCACACTTCTACGCTTGGATGAATGGTTTACTACCCAAGGGGGGAATCCCTAAACTAGATCTTAAGCCTAGAGTTTTAAATTCAAGTGAGTAAAAACAAGGATAGGATTTATTTCATGCAAGCTAAAATGATAAAAAATGTATTTCTCCAAATGATGAATATTGTTCAAGTGTTTATCATGCATTTAAGTTTTCTTATGTGATCAATTAGACTCTAATGTTTGTGAAACATCAGATATTGTAGGAAAAACCCAAAAAAAAGAGAGAAAAAGGTTTTAATCAAAGGTGTGCCATATGTTACAACCCTCAGATATACATGTAGGTTCAGACACCCATGGTACGAGAGAGTAATCTTCCTAAATGTTGTTTTCAGTGAACTGTAACAGTCCGACAACCGAATGGTTGGTTTCAGGATGCCTAGGGGGACTTCTGATATACTCGAAGGTACGTGGAAGTGAAACTTCGGGTTCAAGTGTTGTCTAATGCAATAATACTCGAGTGGGTACCAACATGGATTACACAGACTTCTAACAAGGTGAGATGCAATATCTAGGCAACCCTATGAACTCTCATGTATCCCTGCCTGTATTGATCCCAAACCGCAGTTTTAAATGCTCAGTGGCAACTCCCTGTCGTTATTTATAGATGTTAGGTGCACGTCTCTAGCCTAGATTACTAAGGGTCTTTCTCAAAATCTTGACACCAAAATTATAGCTTGCATTAAAAAAAATGAAGTGCTCAAAATAACGTTCATGCCAATGTATTTCCAATGTTCATGTACCAACAAAACTTCAAGGATTGAGATTCAATATAAGCTATGCTCAAAATTCTCCAAATAATCCAACACACTACTTTGCAATTTATCAATGATCTAGAGTATCAAGTATTCAAAGTAAAGTTCGGTTTTCAATGCATATGTTAAAATAAAAAATTATTTATGAACAAAGCTTAAGTGTAATATCAACACCGGTCTCACCAAATACCAAAATTACTTTTGAAAGAATTAGGGAGGATGTAATCATTAACCTCACATCATTTGATCATTAGATGATTGAACATGAAACATTAACCATTCATTCTACATTTGAATTTATTTTTCAATTTATGAGTGCATTTAATTCATGAAATAATTATTACCAATGATCAAAGTTGACCATAAAAAAATATGATTAATCTAGCCCAAAATTCAATTTGCTAAACATCACACACCATTCATGTGTACCATTCATTCTACATTTGAATTTATTTTTCAATTTATGAGTGCATTTAATTCATGAAATAATTATTACCAATGAGCAAAGTTGACCATAAAAAAATATGATTAATCTAGCCAAAAATTCAATTTGCTAAACATCACACACCATTCATGTGTACCAAAGCGTTAAAAGATTACCCAATTATTAAAAAAAAACACACAATTTAAAAGGCACTAAATCAAATGACTTGGCAATAGTGAAAATTAAACCGCAATATTTTAAAACGGAGTCGTGGACTTTATGGAAAAGTGGAAACAGAAAAGCATTTTATTTTAGAGTGTGAAGCTTTCAAAGACAACAGGGACAACTATATAAATATCTTGACAACTAGCTCTTGGAATGACTTATTCAGCGAGGGGACTGTGGAGAAACTAGGGGAGCTCATCATCAAGTTGAACAGGAAAAGGGTTGAAGTGTTGAAATCAGTGTATGAGGCGGTCTGTCCCATAGGCTATTGTTAACCTCGTGGATATTAAAATTACTTCTTCTTCTATGACTAACATAAAGAAATGTCACTAGGGTTTAATGTGCAAATATATCATCAATTGTTTCACTTATGCTTTCAATCGCGTGTATGTAGGTTGCGATTCACTTTGGACGAGAATGTTAGGATAGAGGGCAACTCGAACCACAATTTAGCTTAGGAATTTGATCGAAAGGGAATGCAAATCGAAGGTGTCTAAGCAATCAAGGAGAAAAAATAAAATCGTGCGACCCTTTTATCTGTCGAATGGGGTCCGAACTATGACCGAGGGTTTGATGACAAGTTGAGCGGAACTCAGATCGCAATTTACTTTATGGGCATCATCTCGAAGAGAGAAAGGCAATGCAGCCCAATAAAAAAAAACTATGACTGGAAAAAATAAGGGAAGCAACCAAGCGACGAGATATAGGCAGATATACAAGGATATGCCAAGCAAAGCGCCCGGGGTTTATTAAAATCTAAGAAAAATAGATTGGATTATGTAGAAACCCCTAATCCCCGCGATCAGATTTTGAAACCTTGCATGAATATTGGAAAAAATACTTCAGTTCTATGAATTCGACCACCCACAAAATGAGTAATGGGAGCGAGAGATTTGCTTAAAAGGTTTTTCTAGATCGTGTGGAAAATCACATTACCCAACAACCAAATTTCGAACCCAAATAATTTAAAACCCTAAGAATTTTTTTCTTTTCTTTTGGGTTATTCGGAAATGCTCTGAATTTTTTTTAGGGCAAGATATTCAGATCTATACAAAATAAGGCAGTAAATGCTAGATTTAGACCCCAAAGAGTAAATACATTCTAGATGGAGATAGCTGTGAGGTCAACCTGCAAAACAAAGTAAACCAGATCTAAATTCTAGCCAATGCTAACCCTGCAAAACAGTAACTGGAAGAAAGATTAGCACAATAAAATCTGAGTGAAAGATGAATCATTAAAGCTCAAAAAATTTAAAAAAAATGATGTGAGCATTTAAAAGGGTTTTGATCGAGAAATTTTCAAGAAAAAAAAGGCTTGCCATTGAGCCATGGGGTCAAGGATCAACTGGTTCTCTGCAATAAATTATGTGCTCGTGTTTCCCCTCACCATTAGCTGGGGAAAAGCATTAGATCTGAGGGGATGATATCGATACCAAGGGAATTAAATCAATCATAAACAAACAATCAGATGCAAAGATAGTATTCATAACAATCTAGATCTAGTGAAACAAAACGAAAGTCTTTCCTTTAGCTAAATCCAAATTAGAAAAGAAAATTTTGTAAGGAGGGTTAGATCTACCTCCTAGCTCTCCACTTCAAGAACATACATCAACACTCTCCATTAAGCTAATAAGAAAACCCTAGAACAAATGAACATGGCTTTGGACAAGAAGTTCTTCCTTTACTATTCTCCAAAAAAAATTCAGCCATTTTACAAATGAGAGGCCCTCCCCTTTTATAGATGAAGAGGCTTGAAACCGCTTACAAAATCATAGGTAAGAAAATAATACCATGGTTAGAATAAAAAACCATGAGCAAAATGTTATTTTAAATGTGCTCTTACAAATAGAAATATGATTTTTTTTCGTTTTTCCAAGTGCACACACTTTAAGAAAGGGTCTAAGTGGACAAACACGCCCAACATATTACTTTATTGATGAAATAAATCATGTGTCAAATCAAAATTG
The DNA here is from genome assembly GCA_032191745.1 of Picea mariana. NCBI lineage: Eukaryota > Viridiplantae > Streptophyta > Pinopsida > Pinales > Pinaceae > Picea > Picea mariana. The sequence continues at coordinate 226,749 of JASDQU010101283.1, read as the reverse complement.
TCTCTTCCACTTAAGTTGTGAATTGTGCATATGCTCAAATAAAAAAAGTGTGTTCCATGAATCAAATAATATTTCAATGTATAATATCCACCTACAACGCAGGTCTAGTCCCCTAAGACATCATTAATTTGTAGTTTCCAAGTGACAATTTCCTAGTAAGCATAACAATTAAATTAATTTTAAAAGTTGTCTAAGTTTTACCTAGGGAAACATGATTAATTGTTTTATGAGTCGATTCCTAGGGAAAACCCACATTTCTTAAGTTTTCAGATAAGAGATAGGCAATTAATTGAATTAGTGACGAAAAAGGAAGGGGGGGTGATCATGTGATGCTTCTCAAAGTTGTAGACATGCGTAGGCCAATCTTTGTGCCTCTAACTTTATTTTAAATAAACATTTTTTTTTATAGTAACCTTGTAAAGGGAGTCTTACTACTTCGATCTGGACACACGCCCCTTTTTTTGTCACCTTTTTAAAGTATTTTTCTCTTTAAATAAGCATTTTACTATTAAGACTTTGAAAGGACAGGGGGCATAGTGAAGTAGGTGTACTTTGTTTGCTTTGCTTTTCACCTCTTTGGTCTTTATGGATTTATTTGATTTAGGCCCTTAAGTCTAACTTTTTCTTTTAACCTTTGAGAGATCATTACATGACGAGATGTCATTTTTTAATGTGAATGAAGACGAGTAATACTTAGGTAGATGAAAAATGCTTATATATGCTTAGGATGTGGATTGCACTATCCAGTTTGAATGCCTAGTAGTACGAGTAATCTTAGGGTGGACACACCTCTAACAAACAAGATGTTCCTCAAGGTAATACAACGCAAGTGATAAAATTTTGTATGTTATGACATTATAATCAACAGTTGCAAAGTAACCACAAATTTATGACATACCAAGAGGTAATATCATCATGCCTAGAGAAGTATTACATATGGAGTATTTATGAAGAAACTTGGACCATCAAGGTGCATTGATATCTGAACATTTGCAACAAACACATCATGGTTCATCGAGCAGGCATCATGTAGCAATTGGAGAATGAAAGGACTAAGTCTAAATACAAGAAAAGATGCATGATATCTCATGCAGACAGGTACATGATATCATTGTGAGGGTATCCAAAGGTTGCTACCCTTGAGAGGGTAACACATACTCGTGGTCCAACTACGATGGGGTTTGAGGTCTTCGCACGACACCTTGGGATGTTTGCACCATGCCCAAGGATGGCGGAGACCTTGGGTTCATTGATGTTGCAACTCAAGGACTTATCTTGGTGGCCAAGTGAGTGGTTAGATATATTGAGGGTGCATCTCCTTGGTAGGTTTGATGTGATACAATTCTTTCATCCTAGCATGTAATGGAATCACGAGCCCATTTGGTTTATGCAACTTCATATCTGCTCCTCATCATTTCTAGATTGCAAGGTCCTTCATCTTTAGGAGCATTTGGTCAGTGTGGAGTAGGGTGTCGAGTTTGGTTTATTGGAAAATGACAAGCAACAACGCTGGGTGGGATTTGGTCAGAACATCAATTTGGAGTTGGAAGCTAGAAGGTACATGTATCTTTGAACTCTCGTGCTTTAAAGAAAGAAAATTAAGTAGGAAGAAGATTTTCCTCTAGAGAGATTTGTAGGATGCTTGTTCTCATTATTAGAAAGATTAGCATTCAACAGCTCATGAGTTTGAATTATATTTTCATGGATCAACCCATCGTTTTGGAGATAATTGGGTTCATCCCACACAAAGATATTTACAAGATGAACATTGATATGACAAGTCCTTTCTAGTGGGATTGGGAGTGGAGTTTCAAATCTTTGACTTTGAATGATTCTCATGGACTTTACTCCATTTTGCATTAGAGACATGTATTAGGACCAATTCTTAATGCTTGATGGGTTTCAACAAATGCCAAGAGCTATTAGATTCAAAGATTACATGGTGTTTGGTTGATGATAATTTCCTATAAACTCCAAGTGTTTGCTTGGTTGGTGATATATCAAGGCCTCTCCTCCAAAGTTCATTCGGCCAAGAGTGGCCTTTTTTATGGTCTCTGCCTCTCTTGTTCAACAGAAGAAACAATGAACCATATCGTATGGGATTGTTCATTTTTGAGGTCTTGCTAAGCATAGTTGCAATCGCAGTTGGCAGACACTCTTTGAGGACAATTGCAATGGAGGGTGGTTTTGTTGGGAGATTCCATATTTGTTATTCGGGATTCTCTAGCTTGTATTTTCATTGTTTGAGAGTTTCCACATTGTATGTTCTCTAGAAACTCCGCTGCAAATATGTATTTGAAAATGAGGTCACTTCTTCAGTTTCTTTTGGTCAATTATGGAGATGATGTACATATGCAACCGCTGACAAAGGGATCTTTGCTGATTAAGGATACCAAATTGTTAGACCATACCTCGTATTTAGACTTTATAGATGTTTTAGTTGCTTTAAGGAAGAGGATATAAATTTCATTGTATATATACCCTTTCATTTTCTTTTCTTTTTTTCAGTGGATGTATATAATTTTCTGTATAAATAATAAATATTAGAAAAGAAACTAATACAAACTATCAAGTATTCCCACTCATCATATAATGCAAAAAATACACCAAAAGAATAGATCACAATTTGATGCAGTCACATAATAAGAGTCTCAATAGTTCCCTGAGATGAATGTAGGCTCCGATCTGGTACTATTAATTAGATAACTACTCTAGCTGATTCTTAAAAGGAAATGTTTAAACAACCAGCCTGCACGCAATGTAATAATGGAGAAAACACTACAAAATTGTTGTGGGAGGGGACGACTTTTAGTTGGATAAGCATATTGAGTAGATTGAATAGAAAATATACATAAAGGTTGAAATTATGTAACCAAAGCAACTAAACTTGACTCGACTCGGTGCAAGACCCATTTTAGCCATAGGATCATCATTGACCCAACCCCTAGTAAAGAGATGGGATCAACTTGACAAATAGGAAAAAAAAAACAAAAAACAAAAATTATATTTTCAGATATATACATATTACAAATAGCATTTTCCTGACTTAGACCCAAGTCTGCTAGGTTAGACTGGGTCTGGCGGAGTTATGTTAGTTTCCGGTGGGGTCAAACCCCACCCTTCCAGGTGAAGACTTCCTTTGTCGAGCCAGACAGGGTACGACTGGCTCTAGTCTAATCCCAGATAGTTTTGAGGCCAAATCAGGAATCCCTGCCAAGTACGGTTTGACCGCCAAGTCCTGTGATTATGGATATATCATGCAACAATATAAAAATAAATTTGGCAAGATATTTATTTCAAAAGGTGTGTATGATACATTAAAGTAAATCCAAAAAAAGAATATAATTGTTGTGGGAGGAGATGACTTTTAGTTGTTTAACCATATTGAGTAGATTGAACAGAAAATATACATCAAGGATGAAATTATGTAACCAAAGAAACCAAACATGATTCAACTCGGTGCAAGACCTATTTTGGCCATAGGATCATCATTGACCCATCCCCTAGCAAAGAGCTGGGATCAACTTAACAAATAGAAAAAAATAAAAATGCAGTATTTTCAGATATATATATATATATATAAGAACACGTGTTTCCTCTTAGGAGCTCACAGGTTCAAATCTATAGGAGGGTAGGGTATGTACACCTCCGTACACTTTAGCAGTCAAATCACTGCAAGGAGAGGGTCCCTTGTCCCACAAACAAGCGGGTCTCATACACTAATTTAGTGTCTAGCTCGGCTGTGACCTTAAAATTAGATTATTATTATTATTATTAGCATTTTCCCAACTTAGATCTGAGTCTGCTAGGTTAGACTGGGTATGGCAGGGTTATGTTAGTTTCTCTTAGGTTAGACCAGGTATGGCAGGGTTATGTTAGTTTCTTGTGGCGTCAAACCCCACCCTACCGAGTGAAAACTGTCTTTGTCGAGCCAGACAGGGTATGACTGGCTCTAGTCTAATCCCAGCCAGTTTTGAGGCCAAATCAGGAAGCCCTGCCAAGTACGGTTTGACCGCCAAGTCCTGTGACTATGGATATATCATGTAACAATACAAAAATAAATTTGGCAAGATATTTACTTCAAAAGGTGTGTGATACATTGAAGTAAATCCAAAAACCAATATAATTCTATCAACCAAAATATTATTATAGCATTTATTGTGATCCATAAAGGGTATTTCTTTGATGCCCATCATAGATTTTTCATACCAGGTTAACTAGTGAGAAAATTTAAAATAATGTGACCTTCAGAAAAACAAAAACAATAGGTATATCAGCAGAGAAGACACTCTAATGTTGTCAACTTTAAGATGTACCCTCTAAAGCCTTTAAAATTTTGAAGCACATTTTGATAAAGCCTCCCACAGTACCTGCTAAAACTATTCAGACACATAATAGACTTTTGAAGGCAGACAAACATCTCATGCAAAAATCCTTATAGGTATACAAAATGGAGTGAGACCAAATAAAGGAGATTAAAATAGCTAAAAAATTGTGAATCCCATAATGCAATTTTTCTCATAAATTGTCTCACACACACACACACAGATATATATCGATGGATACTTTTCTTTTCAGCGCAACATTGATTTGCCAAACCAGATTAACTCATTGACAAAACTTCTGAACTTCCGAGCATCATATACTCATAAGATCCAGCAACACACAGTTGCCATCTGATTAAATCTAGATATTACTTTTCAACTCTGATTAAGTGGGGAACTATTCCTATCACGTGTGCTGCTTAACCTTGTGCCTGTAGATTATTCCCTGCTATATTTCATTTATTAAGCTGCTAATACAGTTGTAAAACTCTGAAGACTGCTATGGAAGCTAAATGAAATGAAGAATTATACTGAGCAAATCATGTACCCATGTATGTATTTGAAGTGCCATTCAAACTAAACTCATATTTTTTTTCCACCTTTTAATAAACCTCCTGAAAGAATCATATTTAACTCATTGTTGATCTGTTAAAAAGTTCAACTGTCAAATTAGCTGTGAAAGCTGGAATTGAGTGAAACTTGTGCAGGAAGACATTCACCTGCATTGATCAAATTAAATGTAAGCCTCGAGCATTGCCAATCTGCCACAAAAAAATGTACAGATTAACTTGTGACACTTACCTCACGTGCTATTTCAGCCTGAGAAGTGTATCCATTCATCTGCACAAATAACAACAATAGAAAAAATTTACTTTTAATGAAATTTCAAAGAGGAGGTTCAAATAACAGAGGAGCTCATATGACAGAACGCTAATTTGTTACCCGCAGATTCATGTTTCCTGATTCATATTCAAATTCAAGTTTCTCATCATCGTTCTGTGCATATATAGATTGAAGAGTAAACAATGTAACTGGTATGCCACTTGGACGTTGCTGTTCATCCATCTGTATCTGAGAAAGAACCAAAAATCAGCACAATTTGAACCACATAAGAAAGTTAGAGACTTACTCGAAAGCATACATAATAACAAATACTTGAAGCTAGGATGCCAGTCAACAGGGAAATACTAGTTCTGTTGAGTAACATTCCTCATGCAGTAGAGATTAAAGTCTTCCTCTGAAAATTAAGCCCAAACTGGACTACTTGGAAGATCTATATTAGATATAGCAAATGAATACAAACTTGAAATCAAAATAAATGGCCTATTTAGAAAATGGTCAATAACTGAACCAAGGCCCACCGGAAAAGGAAGATAATATATTCCAAAACATATGGCATTGCCATGGTGTTGTGATCAAGGAATTGATACCGAGAAAAATACAAGGTTGATTAATATTGATATTAAACAGCAAAAGGACTTAATCAAAGATTATAGGGATGCTCATACAGCTACTCAATCCATGATAATTCTCACAGATTTAAAGGAGATATTCATGTTGGTGTGTAAACACTTACAAATTTCTTCTCTAGGGATTGGTGGTTTAAGATTTGGTAGTAGAGTTGGACATGGCAGATGGCCTTGCAAAGCTAGCCGATCCTCAGATGGATCCTAGCAGATCATTGGATGGGTCTAAACGATACAAACTAGACTACAGCATGCATGGGTGCAGGTGCAGGTACAACAGGGAACCCAAATTTAGTAATTATGGGTGTGGCAATATAGATATTTAAAAAAAAAAATCAAATCTAAAAAATAGGTATAATTACCAATTCATTACAATAAAACATAATCAATGATCACTAAAATTTTAAAATTAATAAACAACAATTAATCATGGATCCATTATACATACCTTCACTCGTTCACTTATAATTCCATTCACACATAACTTATTAAGATCCAATACATATAAGATTCGTCACTCAAGACATAGAGATTCATCAATATGAAGTTACAAAACTAATCAAATTCAAAATGTGAAAACAAAAAGACGAGTTCACAGATAGTTAATGCCTATGTTACCAGGATTCAGATACGGATACGGATTCGTTAGATTTTTGAAAAGCCAAGATACGGATACGGCAAGGATACGTCAAGTACAAAAATATAATAATATTTTTTTTATTTAAAAAATATATATTCAAGGTAAAGTCTACAAAGGTATACATACCCTAACCCCCTTTAAAGTTGTGACCTCTTAGGAGGAAACACATGTTCTTCACTATTAGACCCACTTAAGTTGTATATAATTAAGTAATAAAGTACCAAGTAATAATTAAGCAATAATATAAATATAAAAGATTATTAATTGGTACTTAAATATCATTCTCCTTACATTATGCAAAATTTCTTTACTTCATAGTACCCTAGTTGGTAATAATTACTTTATATGTATCTATATTATTAGATATTATAAAATTAACTAATTGTTATATCTACATAATAGTTTATATTATTATAAACATTACACCTATTATGATTATAAATTTATGTTAATATAAAGTTAAATACTAAATTAAATAAATACTAAACTAAATTAAAAATTTTAAACTAAACTAACCACTGAGTAAACTAAACTAAATAGTAAATACTAAAATTTTAAATTTTAATCTAAATAATACTAAACAACTAAACTAAAATTTAAAGCCCCCGTGACTTGTCTGTATTTAAAACAAATACACAGAAAAACCCTAAATTACCAAATACCTAAAAATTAAATATAATTTTTGCTCGGATCCGCGCGTGTGGGGGGTCAGGAGCTCGGGATCCGTCTCCTTCTACCAGGATCCGTTTCCAGTTTGAGAGGAATCGACAGGTGGCGGTTCTTTGGCGTTTCTAAGCAAATCCGGATCCGGATCCGCGGATCCAGCGTTCAGACCAGGCGGATCCGGTAACATAGGTTAATGCCAAAAGGTCGTCTTTTTATTTGAAAAATATGTCTTATATTACAAGGGAAAATTTACGATATAGCTGAAAAAAAAAAAACCAAAAACAGAATGGTATAATACAATGATAACTCATATCCTCTTCCTGAGAGCAACTATGGTAGCTATAAACTCAGAATATGCTAAAGCATTTAACTCTTTGGATCCTTAATTGGGAGGCAGCCTTTGGTAGACAACTGCATACATACCTCTTCTCACCAAGAATGACAAAAACATTACACTGAACTGACCTCATCAGAGAAGAGTATTTACATCTTAACTTTCAGATTGTAAATTGTAATACATCCCCTTGTTGCTGATATGTTTTATGCACTTACCTCACTGGTAACTTTCGTCAAACAGTTCATTATCATGCCCAAAACCCATGAAACAACCCTCTTATGACTGCTGTTATGTTCTTACTTGATTGCTGGTTCAAGACTTTCGACAAACACTTTGCAGATATGCTCAAAACCCACTACTAAACCTCCTTATTTGGCTGCTGTATTATTTTTGGTTTATTTCTGATTGGTGACTTCTGTCAAACACTTGGTTGACACACTCAAATCCCCCTGTATAAACCCTCTTGTTGCTGTTGTTGGGTTTTTATGTTTACTTGATGTGTTTTCAATAGATAAACAAGGGTTTGGGTGTCCAATAGAATGTGTATAATGCATACAGTTTATAACAGCAAGATTGCATGTAAAATAACTTAACCAAACAACAAGGTGAACACCAAAAATCCGATCTGAATGTATTATTAGCTGACTTGTTACATAGGATGAGCAAAATAGAGAATCTGATCAATCCTCACATGAAAAATATGGTTCACGTGAAACAGAAATATCCTCCACAAGTAGAATGTGCCTCGCTGCCAACAAACTCAGCCGCTACACACTGGAAATACAGCCCTCACAGGTATAAACTCAGCCCAACAATGAGCATACTCGGTCCAGCAATGGTAATACAGCCTCCCAACAGCAAGAACTCGGCCCAGCAATGCAACTCAACCCCAATCAGCAATAAACTCGGCCCTTTGATAAAGAAACTTGGCCCAAAGAGAAAGTATGGCCTCCCCTGCAAGAAAACTCAACCCCACTGCAATATTCAGCCTGCCCAAGGAGAATGGCGGCCTCACTAAGAGAAACACAGCCCCTATAACAAAGATTTCGGTCCCCCTTCCAAGAGAACTCGATCTCTATCCAAACAGACTCGACCTGTACTCAACAAATCGACCTCCAGAAGTATAACTCAACCTGCACAAGAAGAAATATGCTTTCTCTAAACCCCATACTGTAACAAAGATTTTTGTCCCCCCTTCCAAGAGAACTCGATCTCTATCCAAACAGACTCGACCTATACTCAACAAATCAGTTTCCAGAAGTATAACTCAACCTGCACAAAAAGAAATATGCTTTCTCTAAACCCCATACTGCTGCAAAAGATGGATCAACCTCCTCAAAGATGAATGCAAGTGGAAGACATAAATGATCTCCCCTCCTAATGGCTAATGTGGAATCTTTCACCACCGAAACCAATCCAAACTAGGGTTCACTTCAAACCCCAAAGGCTCCTAGAGCTCTCCAAATCAAATCAGAAATAATCATCAACATAATGAGAGGAAATGAACTCTTATCTCTTCTTTATACCCCTTTTACCTTTTTCCCTTCAAGTGACTTTTTAATTCGTCTTTAATATTCCTCCAAATTCACTTTATTAATTTATTAAACATTTTTACTCCAAAAATTGATTTATTTAACTTTAAAGCATTTATGGGCACCAAAAGTCATTTTTTCATCATCTAAATATTTAGAGCTTTTCCTCCTGGTTCCAACAAGCTATTACACTAAAGTACCCCTCTTAGATAATTTATTAAAATGACACCCTTAATGAAATCCATTAATTAATGCTCAATAATACTCTCAAATTACGGGAACAGTTGAAATGCAATGGAATCGAAATCTAACTGCGCAGGAATGATCCTTGTTGTCACCTTTATACACACCTGGGTGACATGAAAGAAATATTCAATCCACTTGGTGTGTCATTGGAGGCAAATTAGAGTTAAGGTGTTGTCACCTAATCCTCAACTCCTCCGTCTAGGCCAACTCCTCGCGAAGCCAAGGGGGTAGTCCCTAAAGAAAATAATCTATGGCTTCAACTAATCTAAGTACAAGAAATAAATCTAGGAGTATTGCAAAGGACAAAATATAAAGTAAATCTACTCTAAGAGCATATATCATTCATCCACCACAATCACTTATACATAAAAGAGATACTTGCATAAGAAGGATACTCGGGATAACTTTGACAAGATGCAAGTAAATAAAGGAAATACTTCAAGATATAATAACAAGTGCTTGAGAAATAAATGTACTTGAAGCAAATGGCTTTGTGTAATATGAAACAATGAGACCAGTGCCTTAAAGAGATCATGGGCAGTTGTTTGAATGATTACTTTATGAAAATTGTCTTTGATATTTTAAGGTAGATTAATGAGATGAATTTTATTTGCTTTGAAATGAGATTGTAAAAGTAAACCAAACTAAACTAGATTTGGCCTCTAGAGAGGTTATCCCTTTAGCTCAAAGATTTGATGAGAACTTGTCGAAACCCAATGGTTTCACCAACAAGCCCACTAGAGGTGTCGGAGGTCCAACATCGAGGGGAACAAGCCCGAGGTATTTAGTGAAACTTCACACACTCCCACGGGCGGTTCTTTGAACCAAGCAATCGTTCTCTTTTGAGATTGTCCTAATAAAACTACTCCACACTGACCAGCCCGACGTGTATGAAACTTACTTTCAGAGGATCGAGGCAAGCTCACAACTGGAAGAGTCAAGAACAACACCAGGAGCTGAGGGGAAGATTTATTTTAAATAGGAAAATAAAATGTTGAAAGGAAAATGTACTCTAATTACTAAGTTCTCATTGACCAACCTCTTGTGAGGAGTTGAAGGGACGGGTTTATTTTCGAACTTTGAAATTGCATAAATAAAAGAAAGCTAAACTAACAACTAGTGTTCTACTTTGCAAAAAGGAAACTAAATCTAAAGTTGTGATTTATTTTAGCTTATTTTTTATATGTGAGATTGTTTGAACTTTTAAGCAAAAGAAGGAAAGTCACATGAAAAATGCCCAAAACCACAACACCAAGCCCCTTAAGGGGGAAACAAAAAGTGAGGCCTCCCTCAGCTCACTTATTTTATTAACTCGGTTACAAGGATCTCTTTCAAATGAGATTTTGGATCCTTGTAATGATGGATCAAAGGTTTTACAAGTTACAAAAGTCTTTAGGAAAGTATAAGGTGCTTCTAGAAGTCCCAAATGCTCCTAATCTGCCAAATTTTGGCAGAATCGCCCATTGTTTATTCAATGACCTGCACAAAACAGAAAACAAAAGCGTACAAAAGATGGCCAAAAAATTTGTAGAAATCTCAAAATATTTCTAAGTTAAAATCTACAAAAAATTGCAAAAATGAACTAAGGAAATCAAGCTAAAAAGTTTGTTTCCTTAGGGTCTTTTGTGGCTGTTCTAAAACAGCAAGTTAAAAGCACTTGAATGCTAGATTTGAACAATGAAAACACTTGGAAAAGATTAGTTTTTATCCCTCTAAAAATTTCAGAAAATTATTTGAACAAAGGAATTCTTTTCCTACACTAGATCTAGATCCTTAAGATAGAAACGTTTGAGACAAAAATCAGATCTAAGCTATCACTTGCATGCATGAAATGAACTAATCATTTAGCGAGATAAACTAGATCCAAGCTTGCTTGCATATATATGTAAAGTAACCAAGAAATTTTAAAGAGAAGGAGAAAGAGAACAAGCTTGTACTTGGAATATCTTGAGCAATGGAGTCCTTCTTTGGTAAGTTGAGGAGGGATCTTCTTCAAAAGACTTAGAAAAAAAGGAAGAGTCAAGCTAGATCATCCACTTCTCCAAGTTGAGGTATCAACTACTCAAATCACTTGCAAAAAAGAGGGTTAAAAGATGGTATCACCTACAAAAGAGACTTCAACACACAATATGTTAAACCAAACAAATATTGCATCTAAAACTCTCTTAAATAAATGGATAACAAGATCACTAATCAAACTAGCTTAGCAATCCTACCCTAGTGAGTAATAGTGTTGAAATATTGTAACTGCGAAGAATATTCTAATTATAATTGAGTTATTATTATATAGATCAAATCCCCTTTAGTGGATTGATCATGTCAGGTCTTGTATTGTTGAAATATTGTAACTGCAAAGAGTATTCTAATTATTATCGATGTATTATTCATTAGATCAATCCCCTTTTGTGGATTGATCATGTCGGGTATTGTAAATGACCAAATCCCCTTTTGCGGATTGGTCAAACCCTAATTGTAATGGGCTAAATGAAAAGTCGGCCCCAAAATATATTAAAGTGGTTATAACCACCTAGAAGGAGAAGTCGTCCCAGCAAGTGAAAAGACACCCCAGTTCAGCGCCTGCCAGATTGTATAAATAAGAGAGGCTAGCGCCTCATTTGTTCACTCACTCACTTGATGATCAGAGCACAAGTCTGGAGCTATAGTTGGAGAAAAAGAGAGAGAGAGAGAGAGGCGCATTCTTGGGAGAGAACTTTCTGTATTTGTTTGAGTTATCTCTTTGTTGAAATATTGTAACTGCAAAGAGTATTCTTAATATTATTGATATATTATTTATAGGATCAATCCCCATTGTGGATTGACCATGTCGGTTATTGTAATAGGACCAAATCCCCTTTCGCGGATTGGTCAACAGATAATTATAATAGGCAGAATAAGAAGTCGGCCCCAACAGTTAATAAGAAGACCCAAAAATATAATAAAGGTGGGTTTACCCACCCAGTTGGAGAAGTCAGCCCTGCCAGTGAAGAGACACTTCACACGTGCCAGAACTTGTATAAATAAAGGAGGCTAGCGCCTCATTTGATCACAACTCACTTGCTCAGTTTGAGAGACAAGTTCTGATCTGTTACCGGCAAAGGAGAGAGAGAGTGGCGCATATCTTGGGAGAGGACTTTCTGTTTTAGCATAAGATCTCTTGGCATTATATTGGCTATTTATATTAAGGAAGTTTTGTTGGGTTTTCTTCCCCTAGAGGGTTTCCCAGGATAAATGCTATGTCTCTTGTGGATATGTATTTCTCAGTGATCTTGTTCTTATGTTGCTATTATCTATTGAATTGCAAAGAACTATAATAATGGCATAAACATTAACATGCTATCAGAGCCAACCTAAAGGAAGCATATTTCACAAGAGAAAAACGTCACTGTTGCAGTACCTGCAAATTAGGGTTTTTCAAAAGTGAATCTTTTCAGCCCTGAAACTATCTAGAAAGTTGCGCCCTCCCCTAAGGATCAATTTGGCACTATTAGCGCACCTTTTCAGTGGCTAGATCTTTCGGAAAGTGAAACCCTAGTTTCACAAAGTACCAAAGTACCAGAAAACCAGTACCAGAGTACCAGAGGTACCAGAAGCACCAGTCCAAAAATCCACAGATCATGTTTGAGGGGGTAAAAGTTGGATTTTCGAAATTCTGACTGCCCCAGCTAACTCGCCTCAGCTCAGCGCATCTATCCCCTGGATCAGATTTTCAAAATTCGAAGTTTGAAAAATTAGGGTTTCCTCATAAAACCCTAAGTTGCAGTAGCAGCCGTAGAACCAGTTGCAATCACCCTTGAAGTTTTCTTAAGAGTTGGTAATGATTACCGCTGCTACCAGATGGAGCTGCTCCCTGCAAATGCCATTAGAGGTATGTACTCACATATGTTTAATGGTTAAACCCTAAAGAGTATTTGCAGGAGAAGGGATCTCTTGCCATAGATCCAAAAGGATCTCAAGATCCAACACATTCAGAGGAATGATGCAACCCAGGTGTGATTATTCTGATATGCATTTATTTGTCGTGACATTATTAGTGTTGCATGTTGAAGCTATGATCAAAATATTAGAAGGATCAAAAGTTGATCACGGAGCTTATCCTCTAACCTAAACTTTTGTCAAGATAGCGTATTGTCTCAGTACAGAAGACAGGTTGAAGAAAGCACTCGTCACTTGAGTGAAGGAGACCTGGAAGAAAAGCAAGCACTCATTCTTGAGGACAAGGCTCCAGGTTTGACTAATCAAGATTAATAAGATTCAAAGGTACACATGACAAGCCGATGACTATAGTTGAGATAGCAGTCGTCGTAAACTATTATACTTGATAGCATGTGATCATATAGAGGTATACGTTTTGCCTGATACAACTAACACCTCCTCTAGGAGAAACCTTGTGTGTTAGTTCCAGGTGGCCATGGAAGAATGCTTGGTCACAACACTACCTCATTTTGTATTGCATTCCTTACCTTTAATCTTTGCTTCAGATAAATTATAAGTGATAGCTCTAAAGAAGCTACTAGGATGATTGTTCATGCTATTGTTTTATATTATCAGAGGGATATTACTCTTGCTTGTTGTTTTGCTGACCTTGCTCCAGGTCACATGTAATAACCCTGAGGAAGCTATGGTGAAGGTTGCAGAAGGCAACGTGTTAAAGAAGAAACCATAGATGAAGCAATCATCATTGGAAGAGAAGAAGGTGACTTGCATGAGCTAAAGGGTCACTCAGAAGCTGCCATGACCCACGCCATTGAAGAATCTTGGCATAGAAGATTAGCTCACATCAACTACAAGGCACTACCTTACATATGCAAAGCGGTCACAGGTTTACCAGAACTCATAGGTGACCATGAAGGCGTATGCAATAGATGTGCACAAGGGAAGAACATCAAGAACCCATTTTCGAAGAGGGACAGCAAGGCAGAAGGAGTCCTAGAACTCATTCATTCAGATGTATGTGGCCCAATGCCATCATCCTCCATTAGTGGGTATGTATACTATGTATCATTCATTGATGATTATTCTCGTAAAGATCTGGATATATTTGAAGTGTTCAACAAGTTCAAGGAATTCAAAGCCTTGATAAAGAACCTTTCTGTAAGGAAGATTAAGATACTCAGGTCAGATAATGGAGGAGAATATACCTCAAAAGAGTTCGTGAACTTCTGCAAAGATGTTGGGATCAAGATCCCCAACAAAATGGTGTAGCTAAACGGAAGAATAGAACCATACTAGAAGCTGTGAAGACTATGATCCATGATCAAGATCTTCCTATGTGCTTATGGGCAGAAGCAGCAATGACAGTTGTTTATGTGCAGAACCGATTGCCCCATAGTGCACTTGGGCTCAAGACACCAGAAGAGATGTTCACCGGAAAGAAGACAGAGGTAAGTCATCTCAAAATATTTGGCTGTCCAGTGTTTATTCATATACCTAAAGAAAAGAGAAACAAATTGGACCCTTCAGAAAATAAGGGAATATTTGTGGGATACTATGAGGTCTCCAAGGCCTTCAAAATCTATATACCAGGTCAACATCACATTGAGATCAGCAGGGATGTGACCTTTGATGAAGATGCAACGCTCAAGAAATCTAAACTGTGCCAGCTTGAAGAGGTATATGAAGAGGAACCCGTAATCCCCAATACTGCAATAAGGGAAGTTCCAAGAGCTGCAGAACCAGTGAGGGAAGTCGTAACTTCCCCTAATGAGAAACTTCTAGAAGACCATGATATAGTAGAAGTATAAGAACCTCCTCAGATGACGATCCTTCATAAAAGAAAGCCAGCCTAGGCTAGAGAGTTTATTCAAGATGGAGAGAAGGAACTACGAGACAGGTGAAAAGACCAAAGCCATTCTCCAGTTATACGACTTTCATGTGTGATCTTCTAGAAGAGGAGCCTACCTGCTCTGAAGAAGCCATTCAGAGAAAAGAATGGGCAGATGCCATACCAATCCATAATGAAGAAGGAAGTATGGGAAATAGTTCCCAGATCGAAGAATAAAGATGGGGTATCCTACAGATGGCTCTTCAAAATAAAACATGCTGCTAATGGAAGTATTGAGAAGTATAAAGCAAGATTTGTCGCTCGTGGCTTTTCCCAGAAGGAAGGCATTGACTATGAAGAGACATTTGCTCATGTGGCCAGATACACTTCGATCAGGACCATCATAGCTCTTGCAGCTAAGATAAAATGAAAGTTGCACCAGATGGACGTGAAGACAGCTTTCCTAAACGATGTCACCGAAGAGGAAGTGTATATAGAGCAACCCCAAGGATTTGAGGTTGAAGACAGGAAGTCTCATGTCTGCAAATTGAAGAAAGCCTTATACGGATTGAAGCAAGCTCCCAGAGCTTGTTATGGCCGTATAGACAGTTTCTTGACGAACTTAGGCTTTACCAAGAGTAAAGCAGACTCAAATCTCTACTTCAAAATTATGGATAATGAGCCAGTAATCTTACTGCTATATGTGGATGACTTATTCTTAACTGGAGAAGAAAAGCTCATCGCTGAATGTAAAAAGAGACTTGCCTCGAAATTTGAAATGAAAGACCTTGGCCTAATGCATTATTTCTTAGGTCTTGAGGTATGGCAGAGTCCAGAGAGGATCTTCCTTAACCAAGGGAAGTACATGGTCGAGATCTTAAAGAGATTCGACATGCTGGAATGCAAACCCATGAATACACCCATCGAAGCTAAGCTAAAGCTGTTGGTCGATACTTCGTCAGATTTGATTGATGCCACACTGTACAAACAGATTATTGGATCACTGATGTACCTGATGAACACCAGACCAGACATTTGTTTTGCTGTGAACACCTTGAGTCAGTTTCTGGTAGAGCCCAGACGTGTTCACCTAGTGGTTGCAAAACATGTGATGAGGTACCTTAAAGGTACAATGGATTATGGTCTCAGCTATGATGGAGATCATGACTTCACATTGAGTGGATACACTGATTCAAATTGGGCAGGAAGCATTACTGACAGAAAAAGCACTTCCGGATGTTGTTTCAGTTTGGGATCAGCCATGATCTCGTGGCAGAGTAGGAAGCAATCCAGTATTGCTCTCAGCACAGCGGAAGCAGAGTACATTGCCGCATGTTCTGCTAACTGCGAAGCTATATGGCTTCGAAAGTTGTTGACTGACCTATTTGACTTGGAGATGAGAGAAACCGTGATTCTATGTGACAACCAGAGCTGCATAAAGATGACAGAGAATCCTGTATTCCACGACAGGTCTAAGCACATAGAGATCAACTATCATTTCATCCGCGACATGGTACAGAGGAGCCTTGAAGCTCCAGTACATTAGCACGGATGAACAGGTTGTTGATGTGTTAACCAAACCTCTATCTCGTGTAAAGTTTGAACACTTTCGAGATAAGCCTGGTATAGTCCGAAAGGACCCTCCCTGAAAGGGGGAGTATATATGTTCCTTGCTTCTGACCTCGCTGTTAGACGTAAAGCAAGATGAGTCATTGTTGTTGGGAAAATCTCCCTACAGACTAGCAAATAGAGTTCAGACTTTGCATGCAGATATGACTGAAGAGAAATTACTTTCTACCTTCATCCCTAGATTTAAATCTCCTTTTCTTAGTAAATGCATGGAAAGATCTGTAGAAAATCCAGGTCCTATCAGCAAGACTTCTTGGTCTGTCTTTGACCAAGCTAAGTCACTAAGTTTCTGCTGTCATAAAATGTTTTATTGTTGTTTTATAACAGCCATCTGAAAGTTTGTTTGCTGATGTGTTATGGTTGTTGTTTCAGTGATTGGGTGCCCTTGCAAGT
>JASDQU010101283.1:140120-161251 GCA_032191745.1 Picea mariana | reverse complement strand
TTTTTTTTTATAAGTTTTGAGAGAAATGTGGGATTAAGTGCGTTGTTCTGGCCGTCTTGCAATGTTGTTGTCCCTGTTCCACATCGTTGCAATGTTGCTGTGTTACCATGCTGCAATGTTGTTGTGCGTTGTTCTGGTCGACTTGCAATGATTGTTACCCATCTTGGAAAATGGCCACATAATTTAGTAAAGTTAATTATGCTTTGTTTGTATAAACAAATCTCTTATTAAAAAAAAGAGAAACTGTATTAACGTAATACTTTTATGCAGCATAAAATGTGCTTAAAGTATTTGTAATATAAGTAATAATGTATTGACGTAATACTTTTATGCAGCATAAAATGTGCTTATCATTGACCTTAGTGAAACTGCGGATTCACATGCATCCGCCTGCTGATTAATCCAATTTGTTTATCCACCCACCTGAATTGAATCTCCTGCAATTTCTTTCTCCCTTCACATGTCTACCATCCATCCTTCATTCATGTAAATATGTCAACTTCAACTAATATCTAGAAATGTCTCGCTAGGAATTCATGGAAATTGTTCATTCAATGTTAAGTATGTAACTTCATAACTTTGACGACCATACCAGACTAAGCGTACGAAAACCATTGAAGAGCAACCATGCATGCATTAACTCATGGGTCAAAATTGAATGTGTTTATATATTGGAAGACCATAAAGAATGAGAACAGTCGCGACTTCACTTCTTCTACAACGACATTCAAATTTTTGGCATCTAAAAGTGCACTGGATAAAGATGTTGAGTTCCATGGTGATGCGCACAAAGTTTGTGGATCGTACCTGAACTTCTGGAGGGTGGAATTGTTCTTTTTATATCGCTAAGCATCGAAAAATACCAGGGATATGGAATTCAGAAAACTAATTGCAAACATGACATGACGATATTCGATAGCAAGCACAAGTGGTTGCTTTAGGTAATAAAGGATACCCGCTTTTTATATTTGACCAAAATTTCCTCCACAGATGCAGCTGGTTGAAATATTATTACCGAAACCCAGAAGGAAATCCCATGTCGTCGGCCCAGGAAAAATTTTAAAATGAAGGAGCATGATAATTTGCGATATGATAATCAGAGACGAATTAATCCGAATGCAATTCTGAGATTGTCAAAGAAACGAAAAAGTATTCGTTGTGGTCTAAAATATGGAGCCAGTAAAGTGAAGGAGCATTGTTTTATGGCATCTAAGAGTAGTAAAGAATCCGAGAGAGGGGAAGAAAAAGTAGCAGGGTAATGGAGGGGTATTAAAAATTGATACACCAACCAAGAAATTCCATTATTACCAATATTTTAAAAATAAAGTACGCCCCCACTTTTTTATTGTTTTCTACGATTAATAAAAATCATACCTGTCACTGAAAAGGTAGTAGCGCGTGTCTTTTTCCAGGGATCCTGATGACAACTACAGCCTGACCAATACAACAATAAACAAAACATGGAGCTTTAGAAATATACCAGGTTCTCAACAATAAACAAAACGTGGAGCTTTAGAAATATACCGGGCTCTCAACAACATTGTTCACCTACACGTTCACCGTCCAGTTATAGAATACGGTGAGTTGGGAAGCCATGAATCTAGTTAGGCCGATTGGCAGAAAAAGAGGCTCAGATAAGCTCGATTAATAACCAAACACTAACTCAAAGCAAAAAGAAAGAGAAAATAGAACTCGGTTGGGCCAACCTATGGCGTACCGATTGTATCCAGAATGGCCCTGTACATTTAGATAGAGGAAACCGCCCGGTATTGGAAGGGGAACAACGGAGCCCCACCCTGGTAGTCCCTTAAAATTAGTATAGGTGTTGCATGGCCCGCGCTGGCCCAAACACTGCAGGCAGGATAGAGAGAAAACGGGTCTTGCATGGCCTGGGCTGGGCCAAACATTGCAGGCAGGATAGAGAGAAAGCGGGTAGACATGCTATTCAAAAGGGGGACGCATCCGTTGTGCGGTGTATTGAATTGGATCTCGGAGACCCTACTCATGATCCTGGACTAGAGAAAAAAACCCTAACACCATTCAAGACACCTCCAACCTGGCTTCAATTTCAGTTTTGATTAGTCAAAGCACCCCTTCCTCCTAGATCGAGCTGGTTCAGCAGCCCAATAATGCAGTATCTCGGCTGGCTAGAGCTGGTCAAGCAGAACGTGCACTCCAGTGGCAATACAGAGTTAGAGCAACATTTTTACGAAAATCTGCATCAATAATTTACAAGGTTGAAATGGTAGATTGCTCCATAAAATTTCAAGACAAGAGTTGTAGTTAAAAGAAAATAGATGTCAGGGTTTCTACTTTCCAACAACTGAGAAATGAAAAAGGCCAGCAGAAAGCGAATTAATCTCAGCAGTTAGAGGAATTACGAATTTCATTATAGATACAAACAAGCCATCGAATACAAATACAGTTTTTAGGTCATGCACATGGTGTCTGGCCTCCTGCGCACAGGCGAAGATGTTGGTGAAACGAGTGGCGTAGCTGCCGACGAAATCTATCAGAAGTATGGTACTCATTAGGGGATGCACGATGCGGTCATTTTTGTGACTCATGATCCATAGGTAAGGTTTGTCACACAGTTGTTATCTTGTATTGCAGTACTCAAAAAAATTGGAATATCTTTGCATTTGCAAAATCAATTTTCTATGTTATAATATAACGATCTTGAATTTATGCCTAACGATCTTGAAATTATTCCTAAACAGTGAACCTGTATGAACAGTGAACAGTGAACCAACATCAAACGGAAAGAAGATTGCTCTAGATGGGCTTACCTTCTAAGCACTCAACGAGAGAAAAATAACAAACCCTGCATACATAGAACGAGTTCAAGTTGGATTGGTAATACCGCCTGGTAAGTATTCAATACTTAGAATGGAAATAGCTAACCTATCTCTCACTGTGCTTTCATAGAAATAGTTATAACGATAGCTATCTCACCCGCATGATTTCACCTGAACTGACAAATCTTGCGCCATCATCACATAAATTCTCTTCTAAAAATGGTTTTGTTAATGCACTCCATTGTTGGTTGGTTTTGTTTCAGGATGCATCAGAGCGATTGCCGACGGATAGAGTTGTTACTCAGGCAGACGTACAACGAGTGAAAGTAGCAGAAAGCAGGAATGACCYGTTTGGTAGGGTGCAAGAAAGGGGAGTAGGAGAGACCATGCAAGATGCAACGGATTTCAATGAGCAATCCTCACATAGCTTTCTATATTTCTTTAAAGATTCGCATAGCTTTCTATATTTCTCTAAAGCTTTGGGTAGCTTTGAGTGGATGCAGGTTTGCAGGTTGAGGATCAGGGATGAAGTGCACAAGGAGGCTCGAAAAATACCTATCCCTCATAGCTTGCATGTTGCATGCATGTGTGCACCCACTATGATGTTTGGCTTGACACGTAGAAGCAGAAAACCTGTGTTATTAGAGACATTTTTTATTTTTAAATTAATTTAAAATCCTGACAATTAAAAAAAATAAATTGATACAAACCAGGGATAATTAAGTCAAATCATGGCTTATTAACCAATCAAAAATTCCATAATTTCAATCAAAAATTCTATAATTTCAAATAGAAAAATAAAATAAATAATTTCATTGTTAAAAAAATTGAAATAATAAAAAGTTTTAAAAAAATAGGTTAGTGAAATGAATTAATATAAAGTAAGACCTCCAAACCGCACTTATTAATGCAGCGCAAAGGACCAAGTAATACTAGGTCAACTATAAGTGGTTGCTATAATCCCTGCCTTGGACTTGGCAGGGACTAATAAAATAGGGAAATTAATAAAGTAGAACAAAATCACAGGATATATTTAATAATAGCTTGCAATGTAGCTATATTTCTAGTACCTATAGAGTAATGAGTTATCTGAGATCTCTATAAATAAAGTATGCCAATCAATAAAGTGGAACAAAATCCCACAAGGATATATTTAATAATAGCTTGCAATGTAGCTATATTTCTAGTACATATAGAGTAATGAGTTATCTATTGTTGCGAATAAGTTTTCATTTTATATTTATCATTGGGTATATATCCATGAAGAGTTGCATGAATTTGACACTACGTGACTTATCGTATGGTGTTTGAATTTTGACTAAAAACATCTCCCATTCAAGCAATATCAAATAAAATAATAGCCATTCTATAGTGGGCTTATACTTCAAGGAAAACGTCACAGAGTGCAATAAAAAGAAAGGAATTTCAATGAGAAATTCTGCCTATTGAGATTGCAACTTTGCTATCAACCTATTCATCGAGAGTTAGAATTATTGAATAAGCAACATCTCCAATTCAAGCAATTGCAAATAAAATAATAGCCATTCTATAGTGGGCTTATACTTCAAGGACAACATCACAAAGTGTAATAAAAAGAAATGAATTTGAAAGGAATTTCAATGAGAAATTCTGTCTATTGACATTGCAACCTTGCTATCAACCTATTCATTGAGAGTTAGAATTATTGAATAAGCCATCAATATGATAATCTATGCACATAAAATAGAGAAAACCTAGCGTTATGTAAACTTATGGTTTCAAGAATAAAAAATACATTATAAACAATAGTTCTTCAAATTTATTTGATTTATGAACCATTCTAAGAATTGGACACCAATGGATGACCTCCTTGACATTGCCACAAGTCAACAAGAGTTTTTCATTTTCATTTTCCATGCTTTTAGCTTCTTGTTTTTTTGTTGGTTTCCATCATGATATTGGATTTTGAATGAGTTTTGATTTTTTTTATTTGATTGGATGCTATTTAGTGCCTTCAGAGAATCTGTGGAGAAGAGGGGTTAGATAGAGGCCAATAAGGCGAATTGGGAACTAAGGATCTATATTGAATCAACACCAAATGTGTTGAGGGAATCAGTGATGGCAATTGAAATTAGATTGAATCCTTCAAGATTCAGCTAATGGGTAGGGGTCGAGGGATAGATGTGGGTGCTATCAGAGGAGGTTGCCACAATTAGTGGTAGGAAAGGGTTTTGGGGATATCACTAGATTTCTCCTTGGATTCTCCTATCTTTCCTTTCTTGGGGGTCAAACCCCTCTTCCTCATCCCCTTCTTAATTTTTCCTCATCTTGCTTTGTTTATGTTTATCTCCATTCTTATTCTGGGATATTTGTGATGATCATGCCAAAGAGGGTGCAAAACCACACCCTTATGGGTTTGCATGCATAACCACACATTTACTTATAAATTCCTCATGACTATCAAGGGAACTAATTCTATGCAATTTGACATTATCATAGCAGTTATTGTTTTATATGAAAAACATACTAACCACTTGGTCAAGGCCCCTTGCTTTACTCACTAGTGAAAGGCCTCCTATTCTAAGAGAAGAAAAGTAGGTATTAAATGAAACGAGGTTTTCATCGTCCATTTTTGTTTCAACTTGCCTACTAATAAAATTATTGATCCCACTATGCCACTTGAGAAATTGTGGCAACAAAGCTCACTCGATTATCTTTTTTAATTTCAAAAGAATTTGTTGTGTTCAAGCTTTCCTTTGTTGTATAGGTCATGGAATTGCTTTAGTAAAGCGCCCTAAATTTTTGAAATACAAATTTTAATATGAAACAATAGATGGTTGATCTTTGTTTTGGATTTCTTATCAAATAAGGGTTGTGATTTACCTTTGTAATACATGGCTCAAGCGGTTGTCCATCGGGGTGTGGTTTAGCAACAAATTGGAGTGGTTGTTGTGATGATGACCTAGGTTCACATCTTGATGGGTATACTCCATCCCTACATGGGATTTGTTATGGTTGTCGATATTAATGTAGCCTCGCAATTATTAAGATTACAAAATGTGTCATCATTGTTTAAGCACAACAATTTGGGACAAGTTATTTCTAGGTTTACTATCTATAAAATAATATAGATTCCCATTTAAAAAAATACACGGCTCAAGCAAACTATAACTTTTACATAAGATCACATTTTCTCTAATATAAAGCAAAACTTGCATCTCATGAAGAGTATGATGAACCAAATTTATTACTTAAATTTGACAAATGCCTAATCTAGTTAGAACATAACTCATAGTGCACTAGGGGTAATCATTAATTTTCATGATGTAAGATTTTAGAATCCAATAATTCATCCAACAAGTTGAAACCAACTTTATCATTTGTCAAAAGCACCAAGTAGTGGCAAACTATGTCATTTTGTTTTCTAAACCTTGTGAGTATTCAAGTTTGTAAGTCATTCTTGTCTCTCTCCCAAGCTATAAACGCAAATAATGTAAGATTTTAGAATCCAATAATTCATCCAATAGGTTGAAACCAACTTTATCATTTGTTGAAAGCACCAAGTAGTGGCAAACTATGTCATTTTATTTTCTAAACCTTGTGAGTGTTCAAGTTTGTAAGGCATTTTTGTCTCTCTCCCAAGTTATAACCACAAATTTATTTGTTATCCTTATCCACTCAAAAAACCAAATGATTGGCTCAATGGACCATTGTATAGTTTGTTTATGCAAGGAGCCTCTACAAATCTAATTGCATTTCAAAGTTGGGAGGTTCTTCTTAATGTTGTTATTCTAACATAAGATTTTTAACCCAAGAAAAATGAGCTTTAAGTTCATACCAAGATTACATATTAGCAACCAATTAAATTCTTCAAATGTTAACAATTTATCAAGATGTTCCTATGTATCTTGCTTGTCCTTTAAAGTCTTACCCATCAATGCACACATTGAAGCATGTAATGTTGTCAAAGGATGCATAGCTAAATGGAAATGCGGGAGGTATTAACCTCCACGTGTAACCTTTGACTAGAATGGAATATTTTGGAAGCAAGGGAAACCCTAAACAAATGTGTGAAAACCCTAGAAGACAAGTCAACCTAGCAGAATAAATAATATTAGAATATAATTAGCAGAAAAAGATAAACAAGAAACATAATTACTAGAAAGTCAAGTCGACCTAGCTAGAATAGTCACTGGATAGATTAATATAAATAGAGGACGTTTTAGCTCATTTGTACACCAAGTTAGAGTGCAAGTCTTATGGAGAGTTGGAGTTGCAACTGCAAGGAGGAATACAGGCATATGGTCATCTCTTGGTCTTGGTCTCTCTCTAAGTGATATTCTTGATGAAACTCTTGGTGATATTCTTGCTAAGTATGGTGCAAGTTTGAGAGAGTAGTGCAGTTGCAGTTGTGTATGGTACTTGTTCTATGGATATGGAGACTCTCTCTCTTGTGCGCTACCCTTGGAGAAGTAGCGCTCTACTTGTCTTGAGTTGTTGCTGCAGTTAGCAGCTAGCGTTTATCTGTTGGTTCTAGTATGGCTTTCCGAAATAATTCTATCAAAGGTTAAGGTGCTTGGGGGTGGCTTTGTGCCTATGGATGGGTGACAATAGAGACATTGTCTATGGTGAAAATGAGCACATCAATTATTTTAATAGGTTATGGGACCACACTATCTTCAGAGAGTCTAACCACTAGAAGGTAGATTGGGAAGTTCACTGTCAAGCTTGTTATAGCACCAATTGTAGTTGCATTTGCAATGAGGTTTTACAACGGCAACAAACCCTAACGCATTTGTTCGGGCACCTAAAGTGAAGTGTTTGGCATATTTCTTTGACATCCTAGTGCACCCTAGACTAGCGCACCTCTTGGCACCCTCAGCTAGCAAAAATGGCAAGTTTGAGTTTTTGGTCAAAGTCAAAGGTTGACTTCTGGTCAAATTGACTTTATGGTCGAAGTTAAAATTTTAGATTTTCTAGCTTGTTTTAATCATTGAACCTTCTGATTCAGTTTCTAATCTCTTCTTGTCAAGATGATGTCTAGTTTCATATTAGAAAGACAAGTAGGACTATGCTACAAAGATTTCAAAGGTATGCACTTGTATATGTTTTTCAAGTTAGCAAAGCATGAGTATGTTTGCAGGGAATGTACTAGAGACCTTGTCCAAGGAGTGATTTTGGATTCAATACATTCAAAGGAACAAGCACACTGTCCATAGCAATTAAAGCTTCAGGTTCTAGGTTTGATTAAATTAATAAGTTTCCAATTTGCACATATCAAGATTGATAGTTGCTACATTACAAATTGTGAAAGCAGTCTTTGAAAGGTTCTATTATTGCTAGATGTAATGAATACTTGATGTCAAGTGAATACTATTGATATAGATGCTTATTGTACTTGTTTGCAAAATGAACATCTCCTCCAAAGAGATATTTCTAGTTTTGCTCTCGCACAATGCACCTTGATCATACTATGTTGATCATCTTGAAATTGTTATTCATTCTTGTTACCATAGATATGTTCTTATGAAAATGCTATTATATTGGAATCACTTTTATTCTTCTTGTCTCGAGCAGGTTATCTTACAAGATTTCATGGAGGCTACCATGGAGATGTATTTGTTTGTTCCAAATAAGTTACTATTGAAGAATGATTGATCACAACACTGGAAGAGTGTTGAAGAATGTTGTCTGCTATTTTCCTTTGCTATTGTTCTTGTTCCAGGTAGGTCACGGGTGATAACTCTAGGAGGGAGCTACAGTGAAGGTTGCAAGCATGGAGCAGATGACTTCATCAGTGGTGGAGCAGATGGTCTCACCAAGTATCAATTATAAAGGAAGCAAAGAAAGCAAGAAGTCAAAACCATATTTCAGTTACAAAACCTTCCACCTTTGAAGAAGCAGTGAAGCAGAAAGAATAGAAGGAAGTTGTCATGGAAGAATATCAATCATGAAAAACGATGTATGGGAAATTGTGCCTAAATGGATTTACAAGATAAAACATGCAGTGGATAGAAGTGTCGATAAATACAAGGCGAGATATGTGGCTAGAGGATTCTCTCGGCATGAGGGAGAAGATTATGATGAGACGTTTTCCCAGGTTGTTGTATATACATCTATTAGAGCCATCATATCTCTAGTAGCATCCATGGGTTGGAGTTTACATCAGATGGATGTAAAGACCACTTTTGTCAATGGAGTAATTGAGGAAAAAGTATACATAGAGCAACATCAAGGATTCGAGGTACACTCAAGAGAAACCCATGTATGAAGAAATCCTTGTATGGACTCAAGCAAGCTCCAAGAGCTTGGTATACACGAATTTCCAGTTACTTGACGAGACTTGATTTTTCCAAGAGTTATGTTGATCCATATCCTTATTACAAGGTTGTGAATGATGCACCTGTGATCCAGCTACTATATGTTGATGATTTTTTTCTGACAGGTGCAGAGCCTCTCACTATTCAGTGTAAGAGGGAGTTAGCCTTTGAACTCGATATGAAGGATCTTGGTCTCATGCATTATTATTTGGGACTAGAAGTATAGTAGAAGCGTGGTGAAATCTTCCTGAGGCAAGGGAAGTATGTTGTAAAGAGGGAAGTATGTTGTAAAGATCTTTCAGAAGTTTGGGATGATGGATTTCAAATCCATGGCAACTCCCACGGTGATAGATATGAGGAAGACGACAGACTTTGACTCTGATCCAGTAGACTCGTTCCTGTACTGGTAGTTGATTGGCTCATTGATGTATTTGGTTAATACCCGGTCGGACATTTTCTTTGCGGTTAACACGTTGAGCCAGTTCCAGGTGGAACCTAGACATGAGCATTGGATAGTTGCAAAACATATCTTGAGATATCTTTGTGGGATGCTAAACTATGGTTTGAGATATGCCTTACACAATGGTGTACAAGTTGCATGGATATACTGATTCAGATTGAGCAGGGAGTGCAGATGATAAAAAGAGTACTTCTAGTATATGGTTCAGTTTGGGCTCTGCTATGATATCATGGAATAGTAGGAAATAAAAGTCTGTTGCACTCAGTACTGCAGAAGTAGAGTATATTGTAGCTTGTGATTCTTGTACGAAAGTAGTGTGGCTCTGTAAGTTGGTTTATGGATTGTTTGATTAGGTGTTGGATTCAACCATGATATATTGTGATAACCAGAGCTGTGTGAAGCTATTAGAGAATCTGGTGTTCCATGACAGGTCGAAGCACATTGAGATCAAGTACTATTTTCTTCGTGATAAAGTGTAGAGGGAAGAAGTGGTTCTCCAGTATATCTCCATTGATGAGCAGATTGCGGATATTTTGATGAAGCCTTTGTCCAAGATAAAGTTTGCATACTTAAGGGACAAGTTGGGGCTTGTGGAGATTGCTCCCTTGGTTGAAAGGGAGGAGATGACTTCCTCGAATGGGAGGGAGCTCTGATATGTGGCATCATGGACTGTCATTAAGTTGTGGATCTGTATCATGCTAGTACAACTCAGATACGATACAGATGGTTGAAGTTGTTGATACAGTGGCATGAAGAGCATCATGTTAGTACAACGTAGAGGTGGCATACATCTTAGATATGATGCATTGACATCATGTTAGATCTATTATGCTAGTAAATCTTAGAGACAATGATGGTGAGCCACATCATGCTAGATATGGCCATGCGAGTACAACTTAGATATGACATACATCTTAGATATGATGTATTGACATCATGCTAGTACGGCTTAGAGATGACCATACAACTTAGATATGATGCAAGGGGCTTGTGTCATGCTAGATATGATCATGCGACTACAACTTAGATGTGGCATACAACTTAGATATGATGAAGTGGCATCATGTTAGATATGTCATGCTAGTACGAATTAGAGAAGATCATACAGCTTAGAGATGACACAATGAGGCATTGATCTACATCATGCAAGTACAACTTAGAGGTGGCATACAACTTAGATATAATGCATTGGCATCATGCTAGATATGTCATGCTAGTACGACTTAGAGATGTTGTAGATGCTACTCCAGATCACGCCAATACAACTTAGATATGATGCATTCACATCATGCTAGCACGGCTTAGAGGTGATGCAGTTGATGACACTGTTGATGCAGGATGATATCAGATGATATGATTTGATTGTTGTAGAGATTGTATGTCTCTAGATAGTAGTTGTATGCTATTGTGGTGGATGTGTTCCACAGGTAGTGACTGTGTCACTGGTTAGTACTTGTGTGCTACTAGGAGTGGTTGGGTACCACTGGGAAGTGGGTGGGTACTACTATGGATAG
Organism: Picea mariana; assembly: GCA_032191745.1. Lineage (NCBI taxonomy): Eukaryota > Viridiplantae > Streptophyta > Pinopsida > Pinales > Pinaceae > Picea > Picea mariana. The sequence goes on along the minus strand of JASDQU010101283.1, from coordinate 150,180 downwards.
ACACAATTGTGTTCTATTGGATGGCATTGTAGCAGTTGTATGCTACTATCTAATTTCCATGGAGACTACCACTAGCATTGGAGATGATTGCCAGCTAGATGGATAGTTAGTGTGTTGGTGGATAGACATTCTCCAGGCAGAGAATGGTCCAGGTAGAACAGATTGTTGATCGACAGACATTCTCCCTATGGAGAATTGTCCAGGTTGACAGATTGTTGATGTATCATGGACTGGTATTTTCCTAAGGCACAGATCGTGGCCCAATTAGAAAAATGGTTTAGGACCGATATTCTCTTGAGGCACAGTTATTGGCCCGATCAGGTTGAATAGTCCACCCTCTAAGGACATGACGTCCCAATTAGAGTGGTTGATATGGGACATATATTTTCTAAGGCATATGGGTAGAGATTGATCTCTATGGTACATATGACCCGGTTAGAAAATAGTCTGAGACTAACATTCCTTTAGGAATGGTCTTTGTAGCCCATGGCGTGGCTTTTAGCACCTGGGAGGACTGACATTCTTCTAGGACGTAGGTCTGGATTAGAAGAATGGTCCTTGTAGCCCATTACGAGGCTTTCAACATCTGTTGGGACAACTATTCTTCTAGGATGTATGTCTAGATTAGAAGAATGGTCCCTGCATCACTCTGTTGAGTGGGTGACTCATGCAAGACACTATGTTGAGTTCAACACATGACTTATTCAACATCATGCCCGGTTATTCAAATGGAGTATGGCCTCGAGAGATGATGCAAAAAATTATGTATGTTGATGCTAGGATGCTATCAGATGATATTGATAGTGATGATGATGCTCGTGACTTGATCTGCGTGATTATGAGATAGCATGTGTGGCTATGATGATGTTATTGGCAGAATGGTCTATGTGTGCTCAAGACCATTACCATTAATACCTCCCTAGCTAGGAGGGAGTGTTGATGTTACAGTAGTTGAGGGAGGTATTAATCTCCATGTGTAACCTTTGACTAGAATGGAATATTCTGGAAGCAAGGGAAACCCTAAACAGATGTGTGAAAACCCTAGAAGACAAGTCGACCTAACAAAGTAAATAATATTAGAATATTATTTTCCAGAAAGACAAGTCGGCTCCATAGGAAAAAGATAAACAAAAAATATAATTACCAGATAGTCAGGTCAACCCAACCAGAAAAGTCACTGGACAGATTAATATAAATAGAGGATGTTTTAGCTCATTTGTACACCAAGTCAAAGCGCAAGTCTTATGGAGAGTTGCAGTTGTAGCTACAAGGAGGAATAAGGGCGTATGGTCATCTCTTGGTCTTGATCTTGGTCTCTCTCTAAGTGATATTCTTGATGAAACTCTTTGTGATATTCTTGGTAATACTCTTGGTGATATTCTTTCTAAGTATGGCACAAGTTTGAGAGAGTAGTGCAGTGGCCGCTGTGTATGGTACTTGTTCTATGCATATGGAGACTCTCTCTCTTGTGCGCTACCCTTGGAGAAGTAGCACTATACTTGTCTCGAGTTGTTGCTGCAGTTTGCAGCTAGGGTTTATATGTTGGTTCTAGTATGGCTTTCCAGAATAATTCTGTCAAAGGTTAAGGTGCTTGGGGGTGGCTTCGTGCCTATGGATGGGTGACAATAGAGATATTGTCTATGGTGAAAACAAACACATCAATTATTTTAACATGATACCCACATCAAGCATGTTAAAAAATCTACACTCTTTGGTCTTGTAGTCTATTTCCTTAAGTTCATCAATTTCTCTTTTAGAGCCTCCACAAAACTAGCATCCACAAAAGCTACAATTATGATAAAATTCATTGATAGGATAATTAGAATTGAAAACAATTGTCAAATAACAATTTTCCACAAGAATGCATTTACTATATCTTCACTCAATACTTCAAAAACATCAACAAAACTAAGAAAAATAAAAAGATAAGAGCAATAATCCCTGCCATTCCTCAAGCATTGATACTCTTTCCTACCAATTCACATAAAAAAATTATTTACTTTAAAAATTAAATTGTAAACTATCTGAGCAACCAATCGTTGTGTCCTCCTTGCCAAAACTTCGGCTAAAATTATGTATGACATTAAGAAGCATAATTGGACACCACCCTCCTACCAAATCAATTTTGACCCTTTTAGGGATAAGTCAATAAGAGCAAAGTTAATCAATTCCCCCATACAACCACAATTCATTGCTTTTGGACACATTTTCACATATCCAAGGCCTACGACATGCCGCATTATGTTGTAGAAATCCATCGAATGACCATCAAAGCTTGTATAATTCTGGGATCAAGAGTTGTCAATGTTACACCTAACAAGCTCTTAAATTTATCTGAAACATTCACTAATTCAAACAAATGTTTCTTGGAGAATCTCTGTCACATGATCCTTGCTAATTGTATTTTTTTTAAATGCGATTGCATGAATCAAGACCATTATGGAGAGATTGACCAAGGATCTTTATGATATAGTGAGAGAGACATTTGACATTACTTCTCATTTAAAAAGGTGGGGTGAGGGACCCTATGGACCATTGGTTGTGGAGATATCAATCCATCTAGAATTCACACTATTTTAAACGCAAGATTTGGAATTGGTTACTTCTACAACAAGGGTTAGTTGTTAAGCACACATTTCATAAACTTGGTGGGATAGATGTTTCTTGTATGAATCTGTAAAGCAAGGATGACACAATGGTATATGTGTTTTGGTGATGTTGAGATGCAAAAGTATTTTGGTCATGGTTTCAAGATGAATGTCACTTCTTCCTCATTGTCTCACTATCATGGAAATGAACTCTTATGGGAGATTACTAGATGATTAGACAACTGCACTCAGTATGGTTGTTTACTATTGGCTTTCTTTGGAAACATCCCTATAAAATTACTTTTGAAGAGGAGCCTTCCCCTTTTTAACCTAGGGGATTTGAAAGTCAAACTTAGTATATTTCATCTTTGTGCAGGTGCATATGGTTTCCTTTTTGGCTTTTAGGGTAGGATTTTATGGTTTCCACTATTGCATGTGTGATGTAATTTATGATGTACTTATTTTTTCTATGAAGTGATATAAGCATCATTTAAAAAAAAGGAAATTGTAGAACCATGTGCTTCATATCAACATGATACATGCATAGAAGTTTTGTTTCAACAAGTTTACATAGAACAAAAGAGTTATGTAAGCCTCCAGTGTCATTGTTTCCTCATATATAATGCAAATAATTTCTACTTAGCCCGAAACCATGTAGCATAATCAAAGAGTTTTGTAAGCCTATAACGTAGACCTCTAGCAATCCAAGCCATATGCTACATGCATATAAGTTCAGATTCAATGGCTTTACATAGAACAAAAGAATTGTGTAAGCATCCAATGTTACTCTTTCCTCATAGGCATCCCAACCATTTCTATTAATCCCAAAGGCATGTGATAGAAACTTAATGCATACAAAAATGTACAATTCACATCAAATAATGCAATATACAAATAGACAAGACAAAAGAGTTTTGTAATCCTGAATGTTACTCTTTTCTAGTAGACAATGCTAACCATTTCTATTAATCCCTATTATAGTGCAAGTTGTAGGTTGGGAAAAGCCCAACCCAACCATTGAACAAGTGCTACAACTTGGGAATCCTACACCCAATGTCACCTCGATGTAGGTCCCGCACTTCAAGGGTGACTAGGTCACTCTACGGAGGCAATCTCGATGGCCCTAGGGGGATTGAGATAGAGATGAATATGGATGGAAATGAAGCCCCTATAGGTCAATTCTAAGTGGAGTGAAAGGTGGAAAGAGATGTCTTGCAATTCAAGTAATTTTTTCCCCACGGGTATAACACTTCTCAGGATGATTGTACCTACCCGAAACACAAGAGAATACACTTTTCAATGGTATATGTTAGTTGGATCAGAAAGTCAAGCATGTTTTCCCTAATTTGCAGCAATAGATAACAATATATATCAACAAGAAAATGGTACTATAAGTTGCTCAATAAATGCTAAAGATCAAGTTGAAAATGCAAGAGAAAGACTAGTAAATGACTAGCTAAACTCAAGATGAAAAACCAATACTCTTAGCATAAACAGATTGTTGTAAACACTTGTATACAACAAATGATATCAGCCTTATGACTGTAATATCCAATGTATTACAGAAAAAAAATCAGCCACTGAAATCTCCTGAAACTTTGCCAAAAAATGTGTTGGACCAAGGAGAACAACTGTGCAAACTTTGAGCAAAATCCAATGGTTGATAAGAGAGTTATTCAAGCAAGTAAGTTAGGGTTTCTACAACCCTAATGGCTGAAGATGCAATTTTGTAACAACAACAATAAGTAGCCCCTAGATGGGGACACCCTGGTGGTTGTGAGGTGCCCAAGGCACAAGGAAAACAATCCACTTTGCAAGAAGTAAAAATGATCGAAAATCACATTTCCCAATGCAATATTTTATTTCTCCAATGCAACAAATCAATGACTAGTATCTTTACTGTTGGGTTAATGGAGTCACAAAGAGATTAGAGAAGCTACTTCCTTGGGGGTGTAAGCCCTTTCACTTCCCAAGGCAAGTTTCTCTAAACTAGGGTTTAAGCTAAGAGGGTGTATTCCCTTATACTTCTCTTAACAAACCCTTGTTATTAATGAGATGAAGCAACAAAATGGTGAAGACTATGGTGGGGGTGTATTCCCTTATACTTCCCACCTAGCTCCTAGCATAACAATACTTGACTTGAATAAAATGATAGCAAGAGAGTAAATACCATACCAAGAACAAGAGAAATGCTAAGACAATCCACCACAAGAGCTAGAAAGCATCATCCAAAGCTAGCACTAGGCCTTCCTCCATCAACCATTCATAACATAGCCATAAGCAAGTAAACAAGAGGTAAAAGAGCCAAGAGGGCCGAAATTTTCAGACCAAGTCTCTCACAAGATGGAGAGTTATGATTAAAATGAGATCTTATGATCTCTATTTATACAAAATGTAGCTAACATGGCTTCTCCACAAAACAAGGAGTAAAACACAATATTAGGGGTCAACAACCCTAATCTTGCCCCCTTAACAAAGTAATATTAAACAATTCATTTAAAATTTCACTTTTTTCACAAATTAAACCCTAATTTAGGAGGACTTCACCCCTTTAGGGGATGTTTTGCCACTTTGAGGAAATCGTTGGTGTTGGAGAAGCATGGATGGGACTCCAAAGGCCATGTGTCAAGCATCTAGGCACTCATATCATGGTGAATATCCTTCTTTTAAAATGTCCATGTGTTAAAGAGTGGCACCTAACCACCATGCTCTAACCCCCAAGATCATGACGTCAAGCTCAAAAATGGAACGTTTTTCCCCTCTTAGGCAAATCGTTTGGCAAGTAATGGGTGGGATAGGTTGTCCAAATCATCATCAAGGCCGTCCAAGTCATCTCTCTCTCATCTAGTATGCAAGACCCTAACATCCAACCTATGGGCTTGTAGCCCCATGGAAGCCCAAGCTAGGCTTGTTCTCCCAAAACTGTCCACCAGTTAGGTCCTACAAAGATAAATGAACACGCCCTCCAAGGATCTCAAGTCATAACATCATGATAAGTGGATCCAATCAATAAATAAGCCATCTAAGCATGTGCATCAAAGATCACTATATCAAACAATTAACAACTCAAAGACACTATGTGACTTGTCAAGCTTAAGTATGGGAGGGTTGGCGAGGTGTCCTATTGGGTAGGTCTTCCCCTAGGTCAAGGAGAACTTCCAAGATATCCCTCTCTAAGCCATGTAAAGTGGATGAGGTGGTAGGGGTCAAGACTCAATGGGCATAAGGATCATGACATACAAGGGGTCATAGTGTCTCATTAATGGGTGCCTTTGTAGAGGGTATGTGGCACCTTCATCCGCAATGCACTTTTTTCCAAGCCCATCAATTGCCTTTCATATTTCTTTCTTTATTTTCTTTCAATATAGCATAAGGAAAGATTGAAGGTCACTGCCCTAGCGTGGTGACCAGGTGGTGGCAATGTCACCCACAAACACCTAATGGAAATGAGAAGGTTGGCTCGTGATGAGACACCCTTTCTCTCAGCCATGCAACTGAGAGCCATTGCCCTGGTTTGGTGACCAGATGGTGACAATGTCATACCACTAGATATTCATGGACGTGATAGGTCGGCTCGTGATGAGACCTATCCTTCAACTAACCTTTTAAGCATTTTAGTATATTGTGGGTCCCCTTTAATCAAAGATAAGATTTTCATTGCTTTAATGGGTGATCCCTGGATGAAGCATCTGGAAGATTCATATAAGGCTTTTATCTTTTACCCAACAACAACCCCTCTGGGTCTTTAGCCCCTTCTTCCCATAGAATGAGGGACAACCCCTTCTTGGGTCAATACACCCTAAAGTCCCAAGAGATAAGGAAATAGTGGGGAATAATGATGGAAAGTGGTAAGTATGGTCGGGAACAGTACGATGGCTCATTAAAGGAGTTCCCAATAGCAATCCCATACCCAAGGAAAACCACTTACTAGGGCACAATGTCAACCACCAAGGTGAAGCAGGGAAAAAGACATAATGTCCAAGCACGTATCATGGAATCTAGAGTAATCTAAGATACAACATAATCAAATGGATTAAATATTGAAATGATGCTCACCATAATACCGACGTGTACCTCATGGAGCAAGGCCCACTGCCTTCGGAAAGCCAGTTGGTGTGGTGGATGCCATCAACAAAACTGTGACCATCTGTGGTGGTGAGTGGGTTTTCCATCTGTGCAAAAGGATATTGTTGGTCATGTAGTCTCCCAACACTCCATATCTACAGCCTGAGGGCCTCGAGACATGATCTCCTTAGTTATCCACAAAATGGGGATAACATCTGGCTCCTACTTGGGGACATGTGCTCATCGTAGAGTGCATGAGAACCACAACATCTCCTGGTAGACCTGTGCTTGCAAGGAAACATCAAACTGTCAAGTGCAGGATGGCCTACTCATCCTTGTTCTCATATGATCATAATCCAAAACCAACTAAGCTAGAACAAGAAAATTTTGACATTTTTTCAAAAATTTCTAAGTTAAGCATGAAATCAATATGCAAGTAGAGAAAAATGAAAATGAAATGCATCTAAACTAGTATGAGCAATCAAGATGCAAATGTAGGGAATAAAAAAGACTTACCTACTTACGTAGGGCCCTAGGGCCCTGAAGATCACGTGCTAGATGATGTCAAGTGAAGTCATACAACCAGTGCAACCATTTGATCATCTCATCAAAGTATATCCTCCTGTGCTTAATCATATAATACAAAAAAGATAAGTCAAGCACATAATAATAATGAGTATAAACACACATATAATCGATCATGAAATAAAACTCATGAAGATGGGTCGGAGGGAGGAAATCTTGCTGGAAAGAGAAACCATCATCCCGATCATCCCGCCTAAAAGTGTAGCCACAAGACTGATCAATCCATCTCTGAAGGGGGCTATTATACGTAGACGAAGGCTCATCTTCATCCACACACAAAGAATAATTGCTTGTCGAGGGCTGAGAAGAAACGAGAGATCGAAAGAACACTACGTAGTCTCTTGGAGGATAGGGAAAGAGGTAAGGAACAATCTCAGGTGTAGAAAAACATCGCCTCTTCCCCTGTGAATCTCCATAGAAGTTTCAAAGATGAAAATACTTTCGCTTTGAATAATTAACCTCTCACTGCTCTGAGGTGGGCCCATCCTGGTTTTTCTCAAAAAATGAGCACAACGATCGGAAGTCCTCATAAAACAAATATGCATCCTCAAAAGGATATGCATCAAGGGATGATTGAAGATCATCCTGAGTATGATGAAACAAGTCATGCTCGAAGGGGTTGAACAAATCTATAACTATATCATCCCCAGGCTGCCACACATATGGACCATCTGGTTGTAGAAAGAAATCCTCTAAAGAAATGCTTTATGTATCCTTTATCTGAGATGTGCCTTCAATGTCGTAGAAAGGATCTCCGTAAAAAATGAAACAACCCAAATCCCATCTGCATCTCCCAATCTATATGAAATCATCAATGTGATCGTCAACTGTATCTGGGGGTTGTTCCATGATTTCATCTGCATCATAGAAGTTGATTACTTCTTCACAAGACTGGATAACTTCATCTTCTTCCAAAGGGATAGTAGAGGACAATGTCTCGTTCAAGCCTTTTGCAAGAGAAACTTCATCGAGATCCTTTTGGAAGTTTTCTTCATTTCCATAGTCATGGAACAAAGCATCATCAAATTTCTCAAAAGGATTATAACTCATCTTGTTCTCTTCTTGATGTGTGGGAGGAGCAGATGTCTGGACGTCCTCATCAAGGGGAAGGGAAGATACTTCATCTTCATGTGCACGAGGAGAATAAGCCTGAATGATATCATCTTTGTCAAGCGAGAGCAAGAACACCAATGTCTCTTCATTTGGGTGTTGTATTTCATCATCCTCAAAAGGTTGAAAGAACTCACCATCTCTATCTTTATCTAAGACGAGTTCATAGAGTTCCTCGGGCACGAAGAGTTGTTCATCATCACTTGGGAAGCCTTCTTGGTATCCATACTCCTCGGTTAGAGCATCGTATAATGAATATGTTCCAAAATATGCAATGATCACTTCCAAAGCTGAATTTTGGGTAGGCATTTTCTCATAATCTTTTATGATGGCGTCAAGCTCCTCTTTTCTTTGCTAACAAAACTTAAACAGAAAGTCCTTATCAGGGAAAAGTCTCATTATTTGTTTTCAAAACTCAGAATCTTCATCTCTACTTCACTTGAGACGTTCAAAATTTTCCTCATTGGTGTTTTCAACTTCCTGTTTTTCAACTGTCGTTTCAACAAACTCTGGAAGAAACGTTCCTCTTAAGCATTCAATAGCATCAAGGTCAAAACCTTCTCTTGAAAAGGCATCCTCCAGGTCTTGAACTATATCTTCAAGACTTTCAACTTTTGGTTCCAAATGCTTAAGGAACTCTCTGATGAGGATCGTCAAAGAAGATATGCTTCTTGGATTATAAGAATGTCTGATCCAATCTTTTTGTTCCCTTCCGAAGGATAGCAGAAACAACTGCAAGCACACATCCTCGTGTTGTGCACTAAAAAATGAGATGGCTCTGCCAAACTCAACAACATGTGGTACGACTGACAATGGATTACCATTGAAGTTTGGGAGAAGGTCGAATTGGTTAATTGGGCACTTATTTGGATATGCATCAATAGCTTCGAGATCCAATGCTTTGTATGCTTCATGAAAGCACCATAGGGACATGTTTCCATTACTTGGGGTAACACCTCAATGGACTCACCAGATGAGCTCAAGGCTCATCAAAGGATGAAAAGGGGAAAACAAAGGAAACGTGGGTTTAGGGAAGGTGGAGTCGCCAGATGAGTTTCAAGAAGAGCTCATCAAAAAAGATGGAAAGGGAACGTCCCTCGAGTGGGAGTCGCCAGGTAAGCTAAGGGAAAGGCTTTGAGAAAGCTCACCAAAGTATCGTTAGGGTATGAAGAAGATTCAAAATCTTCCTCGACAACGGCGCCAAAATGTTATAGTTCAAGTTGTAGGTTGAGAAAAGCCCGACCCAACCACGAAACAAGTGTTGCAACTTGGGAATCCTACACCCAATGTCACCTCGATGTAGGTCTCGCACTTTGCAAGATAACAAATATAAAATATGTAGAACAAAAATAAAATGCTAGAAATGGCAGAATAACAGTAAAATATCCAGCATAATCTTCACAATACACAGAAATGATATACGAAATAGCAATATAAAAGCACTTTGATTCAGAAAGCAATGTTCACAGGCCTCTTTGAGGGGGCAACCTCCAATCGAACAACGCTCTGTTATAATAATCTTCAAGCTAGGGTTTTCATACCCTCGACCCTTATTTATACTAAATATGTCTATTAAGATAAGCGTCTAGAGGAAGATCCTTCTAGAAGCGAAAGCTTCTATTAGGTCTTCTTATATCCGCCTTATTCTATTTTATTGAAAGGCCTTATTAATATTGACCTTTATTACATCCGAATACATTGATCTACCTATG
>JASDQU010101283.1:117665-139637 GCA_032191745.1 Picea mariana | reverse complement strand
ATACAATACTTAGCTGCCTTTAATCTCAATGCTCTTCTTTTATGACCAGTTAAATGATTAGGGCATGTGAGATTATTAAGGAAGAAAATGATATCAGCATACCATTCATGTTGTTCTAACCTTTGTAGTTCTGGAGATAAAGCTGGACTAGGTTCACTGTTCTGACAGACCAGGTTGCATGAAGCATAAGTGTCGAAAGCATCATTTTCCAAAAATACTTGGAAGCGGAGCGTCTTGGAGGCATTTGTTATATATATATATATATATATTCAAAAAAACATGCAGAAAGACAAATTGGCTACAAAATATATAAAAACATGCATATTTGTACATCAATATAGATAGAAATGGCATCCATAGTACATCAATGATTAATCATTCAAGCATCAACCATCTAGATTCTAGCAATTACAAGCTTACAAACCGACATACAAATTTTTAAGCCATATTGATATAATAGAAAGTAGACCATAAACTTATGAAATGAAATCAAATATCCAACTGTCAACAATAACATGAGTCATGACCAAATAGTTTTGTTTACAAAATAGGCCATCTACACTGAAGTATGAAGAGGAAAAGGTCCAAAACAATAAAGTTTAAAGTTTAAACTGAGCTAGTTTCTAGATGCTATGAATCTATCATCTATAGACTATGACATATAATGTAATGAAAAAGGAGAATCATCAAACAACTATCCCATCCTCCTTCCACCACCATGTGGTGGTACTGCAAAAGTAGATGCAAACGATCGCGACGAAACTGAAGATGAAGCCGCTAGTGGTGTAGATGGAATCCTGGACATGGGGAACACAATAGTGTATGGGGGTGGCATCTCAACATGATTATCATCATCCAAAAGAACACTCTCCAGTTGCTCTAAAAGCAATACTCCATCCTTCAAATTATGCTCCTCTGGATTGTTGTCCCAATGCCTCAAGTTTTTACCATTCTGTGCCTCCTCACAGTAATGGGACAACAATTGCAAGTTGTAATGAACATATACCAAGCTCTCTGCCCGACCTACATTCAACCTGTTCGTTTTGATGCTATGGATGAAACTGTAGGTGCTCCAACACCTCTTTGCAGAAGAAGTGTTCACCACTTGTGAAAGCACCCATGTTGCCAAACGTTGCAGCTGTGGGGTAGCACTGCCTTGCTTGTTCCATTACTCAAGAGAACTTAGATTCCCTCGATCTCTAATTGCACGGTTGGTCCCAAAGGCACCATTGCTAAGGATGCGATGGCTCAATTGTCTCCTTATGTTGTCACACTCCTCCTCGTCCGGGATTAATTTTTCTAATGCTTTCATATAACCAGCTTAAACCTCTGGATCTTGGTGTGGTCCTTTCTTGGACCCACCACTAGGTGTTGGTGATGAAAGCCATGATACATGATAGTATTTAGGTGTTAGCACATATGCTAAGACATGTAGTGGAATATTTAGCATTTCCCACCGTTTTTCCACCTCTACATGAATATGATTATAGAGTTTGACATCTCTAGGATCAATGATGTCTTTAATATTCCCTAGCATGCTATCCATTTGCATGTAGATCTCCCCAATGATTGGTCGATTTGAATCTGCAAACTTGATCATGTGATAAATTGGCTTGGTGAATTGCAAAACATACTGAACCTGTGACCAAAATTGACTGTCAAGAACCGTCTCCTTCACTGCATTAGCACCTTCTCTATCACTTCTCAATTCATTCCATGCATCACTCATTACCATAGCACCCAAAGCTTGTCTCACCTTCAATAGGCGCCTAAAGGTAAGGTAATAGCTAGCAAATCTAGTGTTTGCAATCTTAAGTAGTTGCAAACTAGAGTGAGTGTTGTAGAAGTAATTGACCTTTGTGTGCTTGGTGATAAATATGATGAGTTCCTTCCCTCTCTTGTACAACTTATTAATCCATCCACATTCTCTATGCTTGACAATATCATGCATCAAAAGGTTCAAGGTGTGTGCCAAACACCCAGACCAAAATATGTGTGGATGAACTCACTCAATGATTTTACCTACTCCCTTACAGTTTATTGCATTATCAATGATTACTTGAATCACATTAGAAGGACCAACATCATTAATTGTTCTGAAGAGGAGATCTGAAATTTTTTGGGAAGATGCAATGATTGAAGAGGAGTCAAGTGTTGCAATAAACACTGCACCGGTAGCAGAAACACCAAGAACATTGATCAAATGTTGGTTTCTAACATTTGTCCAACCATTCGATACAATGGATACTCGAAAGTCCCCCCATTCATCTGTAAACCATGTTAGAGCTCTTTGAATTTTTTCTTTTTCCTTGTCAAGTAACACAATTCTAGCTTTCTCATAGTTGGGGCTCTTGTATCATGCCAATAGGGGGAGCGAAGCACATTGAATGGGATATCACAAGCATGGAGAAACCATACCACTTTTGCATCCACCTGATCCCTACCTCCAATATGAAGGAAATCTGCCATTGTTCTTCTAGATCCAGAGGTTCCAAAACCATGAGGAGATGGAGATGTGTTTCCACCAGATCTAGATGAGGCATCGGATTGAAGCTTTCGTTTCTTACCATACTATTTTTTTGCAACTTCCTCCATCTTTATGTATTTTTCTCTCTACTCCTTGGATATCTTAGGGAAAACTGATATCCCAGTGGCCCCCTTATTGTCATCACTCCATTACACCAAAAAGATGTCTCCTCACACAAGTATATGAACTGGTATAAGGTTTTCCTTCATGGTAGTCACGAGGACATAAAAATTTAATGCTTCCACCACCTCTCACCTCCTCGAGTTGTCATAAATCTCCACAAGGGTCTCAATAAATCTTTGCGTCCTTCATTTCCCTCTTCCTTTTCTTCAAACCTTTCACTAACTTCATATTATGGGTCATCATGAGAATCACCACTATCCTCTTCCTCCCTTCAAAGCCTTCTCCTCACCATGACCATGAGAACCAAAAAAAGAATGATAAACCAAAAGAAAACCATTTTCTTCAAGTTTTAGAAGAACAACTTGCAATAAAATGAAGAAGAAGAAGCAATGGGAAAGAGTAGGAGAGGAGGAAAAAAACATAAACAAAGTTAACCCAAGGAAATGAGGGAGTTGGGGTTTGGGCTTGTTATAGTGCAAGATCTAGGTTGGGCAAAGCCCGACCCAACCACGGAACAAGTGATACAACTTGGGAATCCTACACCCAATGTCACCTCGATGTAGGTCTCACACTTCAAGGATTACTAGGTCACTCTAGGGAGGTGATCCCGGTGACCCTAGGGGGATTGAGATGGAGATGGAGATAGATGGAAATGAAGCCCCTATAGGTCAAGTCTAAATGGAATGAAGGGTAGGGAGAGATGCCTTGTAAGTCAAGTAATGACTGCCCCACAGGTATAGTGCTTCTTCGGATGATTGTACCTGCTCGAGACACAAGAAAACACACCTTGCGATAGTATATGTTAGTTGGATCAGAAAGTTAAGCTTGCTGTCCCTAATTTGCAGCAATAGATGACAATATATATCCGCAAAAAAAAGATACTATAAGATGCTCAATAAATGCTAAAGATCAAGTAGAAAATGCAAGAGAAAAAATAGTAAATGACTAACTAAACTCAAGATGAAAAACCAATATTCTTAGCATAAAAGATAAGGCTGTTGTAAACACTTGTCTACAGAAAATTATATCAGCCTTATGGCTGTAACATTTAATGTATTACAGCAAGAAGATCAACCATTGAAATCTCCTCAAACTTTGCCAAAAAGTGCGTTGGACCAAGGAGAACAAGTGTGCAAACTTTGAGCAAAATCCAATGGTTTATAAGAGAGTTATTCAAGCAAGTAAGTTAGGGTTTCTGCAACCCGAATGGCTGAAGATGCAATTTTGTAACAGAAACAATAAGTAGCCCTTAGATGGGGATGCCCTAGTGGCTGTGAGGTGCTCAAGGCACAAGGAAAACAATCCACTTTGCAAGAAGTAAAAATGATCGAAAATCACATTTCCCAATGCAATATTTTATTTCTCCAATGCAACAAATCAATGACTAGCGCCTTTACTATTGGGTTAATGGAGTCATAGGGATCTTAGAGAAGCTACCTCCTTGGGGGGTTTCAGCCCTTTTAGTTCCCAAGGCAAGTTTCTCTAGGCTAGGGTTTAGGCTAAGAGGGTGTATGCCCTTATACTTCTATTAACAAACCCTTGTTAAAGCAATAAGATGAAGCGTAAAGTGATAAAGACTATGGTGAGGGTGTATGCCCTTATACTTGTAAAACTTTAATGACAAAATCAACAGGCTAATATTTTGTCATACACTTAGCAACCTAGAGATAACTGTCTTGCATGAACTTTGAAATGTCTAAAACCCACATTCAGAAATTTCCATAAGTAGAAATACACATTGCTAAGTAATTATGCAGTGGAAATAAACACCATGAACAACATTCAACCAACCATGAATAACTCAAAAATTTAGGAAAATGCCAGGGAAAACCTCAATGTGGGGAAACCCAATGAGAGAGAGAAATTTGTTCTTCAGCTTCAGGAAAGTACATATCAGTAGCAATAACACAATTTCCAGCCAAGAGAAAAACCACTTACAACAACCAAAAATTGTCCAAATTTTTTTGCCTCGATTTCCGTGCCAAGTTCGTACTGCTGTATGACCCACCCAGAAAAAACAACACCTCGAAAACAGAGTGAAACAACTGCTGTACAGATCGTCCTTTAGCAGCAAATATCCTAAGTTGCCTCGATTTTCATGCCAACACTTGCCTCGATTTTCATGCCCTCTTTTTTGTTGTATGGACTGTACGGATCTATACAGTATGACCTCTTTCACAACAGTTAATTACAATAGTAATAAAATATAAAAAATCGTCCTTGGGATTTGTGCCCTAAATTTCTTGGGAAATGTGCCCTCCTTGTTGCCCTCTTTCCTCTCTCAAGCTTACTCATAAATCTCTCAAACTCCTCTCAATGTGTCTTGCACACTACCCAACGCATTCTCTTATAATCTGAAAATGACATTTTTCCTGCAAAGTGTCTTTTCACCTTCCCCAACCCTAAATCCAAAGGCCAAGATCTAATCTTTCCTTTACAAGATCAACAACCATGATTCATTCTCTCCAAAATAAATCATTTAAAATATTAAAGTACATTTCACTTTATTCATAAGTGCACTTTATGAAATAAAATCACTTTAATATTAGAAGGTACACTTCATTAAAAAGTCACTTTAATAAAAGAATCACTTTATCACAACTTTATAAAAACCCATTATAAAGTCAAGTGTTTAGTAGTGTCAACATAAGGTTACATCCGCATACAAGACAAAAGATGTAGAGTACATCCAGAGCTAAACAGCTACCACTCCCTCTTAGTGAGGGATGTATTCGCTGCCATCTCCATCATTTGGTCCCATAACACTGTGCTCAGTAGGATCTCCCTCTAAACGTGGAGCCATCCTCAACACCTGTACAAAACTCGAACTAGAAGATCTTCTCCTGACAACTACCCAAAACCCTGAGCTCCTTGGAGAATCCTCTCCACCCTGAGCATAGGTTCGACCACACCTGTTGAGCTTCCTACCGGTGCTCAGAAGAGACTCACTCTCTTCTCTCGGAATGCAAGACTGAATCCTTGGGCCTATCATAGTCTCCTCATGCTCCTCATGCTCCTCCTCCGACGCTAAATCATACCCTGAAGGTTGTCCTCGCAACATATACAACCTGTCCACCCGATCACCAATCAACTGCAGTTCGACCAGGTCCACTCCCTCTAGATAAAGATATGTTCCCTCTTGAACAATGTACAATATCCTACATCCTCCAAGGTTGAGACTGAGAGCAAGTTAACCCTCAACCCTGGAACAAAGAGAACTCCATCAAGCTCCAAGAATCCTCCATACTTGAGTCGGAATCTAACCCTTCCAACTCCATGTACTGCTCGTGCCATACCACCTTCATTTACCACTTGTCGGCCAGGACCTGTCTCTATGATAATTAGGAATACTCGTCATATTCCTGTCATGTGGCAAGAAGCTCCACTATCCACAATCCATCTGATATCACCCCCAAATCCTCCACTACCGACATTGGAAACTAGGGTAACCAAAGAAAATTCCCTTCAAACTTTGCCCAAAAATCTCACTGCTCACCTAAGTCACTTGACATAAAGAGATGAGACACTGAGGACACGAGAATACGCGTATACAATATAGACACGACGACCCTCAAAATCAGGATACGGGGGACACGTTATATATATATATATATATATAATATAATTTTAATATATATATTAATATAAGTTAAAAATTACTGAAATAGGAAAAATATTGATAGATCATAGACTATAGTAGATATTGATCAGTGATACATCATGAACTTTGAAAAAGATACATCATAGATTCATACATCATACAAAATTCAAATCAATCAATCTGTAAACATCATACTCATAGAACATAGACATACTTATAGTTTGATACCGTATACAATGTACATGATACAAATTATACAATGATATAATACATGTATGAATCATGAATATGATGTAACATTAGAATTTATAACCAATGTGAATGAACCATAAAATAGAAGTTAGAACCATAAATACTAAATAACAGTTTGCAGATTTCTCATTAACTTTAGTGTTTAAGTCATCAAAACAAAATGGAGTAGAATCTAGATACAAAATAGGTAGTAGAATCTAGATACAAAATAGGTAAGTACTAGGAATCTCATATCTCATAGACTCATAGATATTAGAGTCATTGTAAGTGTCAATAGTCCTCCTCCATGTCATAATCAACACCACTGCCACTGCCCTGTCCTCCATCCTCCTCCTCCTCTATGCCCAATCCAAGCTCTGCTGCTCCCCCTGCTGGTGTGGTGGATGACTCATCAAGAGGCTCCTTATTGTCCTCATCAAAAGTGACCTTCTCTAAGACTAGCTCATTAAGATCAATGTTGGCTAATGCCAACTCAATATTGCCATCCAAACCCATATCATTAGGAAAGACATCCCACATCTTCGTCTTTTCCTTCAACCACTCCTGCCTTTTCCTGTAAATAAGACAAAGGTTGGTGTGCACATACACCATTATCTCTGCCCTGGATTGCTCAATCCTGCTCTTTTTCACACTGTACAAATTTCCATATGTGCTCCAATTCCTCTCGCAACAAGAGGATGAAGTAACTTGAGAAAGGACCCTGAAGGCTAACTGTTGTAGAATAGGGCATGCTGCCCCATGAGTTGCCCACCATAGATAGGCCTCTTTGACCCCCCTGTCTTCCATCACATCATACCCTCCAAACCTCTTAGTGCCAGTGGAGAACTCAGCGAAGCCTGCATCAATCTCATTAAGCAATGCTCTATCCTGGTATATCCTTCTAAATGCTACCTTTCTCCCCTGTGAAATCTCTCCATCCATGTGAGGAGGAAATCTGGGTGAAGGGCCAACACCGGTAGTGAACCACTCTTGACTGTAGAACTTGGGTTCAATGACAATTCTTATCCCACCTAGAAAGAAGAATATCCTGTACAGTGGACCATAAGCTCTTTGTTGATGTCCCATACTCGGAGGACTCATTCTCCATAACAATTGTCTTCATAGACTCAATCATGGAGTCCCATCCCTCATAAACATCTCCTAGGATGGGCTTGTCTGTGTCTGCAAACCTCAAAAGAGAAATGATAGGGTCCATGATCTTAATGCTAAGATTGACCCTCTCCCACCAACCATCATCTAACATTGTGTCCTTTACCCTTTTTGAAGCAGCTTGATCTATCTTTCTCCAAAAAGACCATAGATATGAAATAACCGTGGCCCCAAGAGTCGCCTTGATCTTCCTCAACCTCTTAAGCATTATGAATGAGGAAGCAAACCGAGTATCTGCAATCTTCAACAATGATAGATGTGTGTACTGTTTATTTATTGTAAGGGCATTGGTATGGTTTTGTACAAAATTTCGAATATGGCGTGCATCATCAATAAGAGTGCCAATCCATGTGACATCTGAAGCAATGGATTTAAGTGCTAAATTCAAGGAATGAACAATGCACGATGTCCAAAATATTTGTGGATATTTAGCTTCCACAATTATGCCAACAATTTTGCAAACAGGTGCATTGTTTGTAATAATTTGCACACAATAATCAACACCTACATCTTCAATAACTTTTATGAACAACTCACCCATATATGTTGCATCCTTGTACTATCCAAGAGTATCCATCGCTTTCAAGAAGATCGATCCATTTTGGGTAGACACGATGAAATTAATGACTGGATGGAATTAATGAAATTAAGGAGAGATTGAAGGTCACTGACCTGGCGTGATGACAATGTCACCCACTGTAATGTCCCCGCTGGCCTAAGAAGCATAAGGAATGGTTCTGCTAGCCTAAATTGGTTCCCGTAAGCTAAGCCGGAAAAGTTACCTAGGGAATTTAACTTTTGCCTAGGAAATGACCTTATAAAGTGAAAAAGGGAAAAAGGGAGACATGGGTCTTAGGCAAAATAAATTCACTTAAAAATTATAAAGTGTGCAAGCATAAAGTGACTTTAAAAAGTAAAGTGAGCGGGAGTTAATTCAATGAAGGAATAAAAGAGGGGAAAAGAGGAGGCGCCCCTCATTCTTGCATTCACTCAATTTGAAAATAGAATTTTGAGAGCTCTTGAGGAAATAGTCTAGGTTTTTTGAAAACCCTTGTGTATTTGTTGGTTTCGGTGTTGCAACGATACACCCTAGTTGGTTTGGAGAAGAGATCGTTCCAAATTTCTTCCTTGAATTTCATTGATTGCTTCGATATTTTAGTGGCAGCATTTCTTCTTCATTGTGGCTGAGTTTCAGTGGTGGTGGCTGAGCTATCTCTGTCAAAGAGGTCGACTAGATCATGTGGGCCGAGTTTCCTTTTTCCTGAGCATAATTCTCTGCTGTGGGGTCAAGTTGGGCAGTGTGGGATGAGTTTACTCTTTGCTGGGTGCATTGTTCCCTTACCTGGGCGCATTCCTTCATGTGCTGGGTGCATTTCTCCATTGACCGAGTCACTTACTCACCTGGGGGGTTGAGCTGATCATTGCTGGCCTGTTTTATTAATTGTGGACTGATATTGCAGCGTGGAAATCATCCTTAGACATCAGTTTGCAGACTGGAGGGGTCAACCTCAATTTCTGGCTTAATTGCTCACTGCTGGGAGGTTATTTGGATAGTGGAAAGTCGTGTTAATATTGGGGACGAATTTAGTGGCAGTTGGGGACGAGTGTCTTGCTCCAGAACGATTAGATCTACGTATCTCTCTTGCTGCTATATCAGAAGGACGCTACAGGCCTGTAGATTCAAGGTATTTTGCTGCTGTCCATTTCTTGTCCATTCACATACACTCAGCATTCGAGAAGGCTGATTTCAGGAGATATATATCAGGTTCCTTCATATATTACTGTGTGTAGTCATCTGAAATCTACTATGTATTTCTGCTATTGAATAAGTAAAGGCAGCAATTGTTCTGGGTATTGTTATTGTCTCATATGTACCCATGCTATTAAATAACCAATTTGTGTCATGATATGACATCACTTATAAACTGTTGTGTTAATACATGAATCTCCAAATAAAGTAAATCACTTCAGTCTTGGGGGAAAATACAAATATCAGTCAGAGAAATTTTACAGAGGTGTCGGAACTGTTTGTTCCTGAAATGTTTGACGAAAGCCACAGTTAAAATATAGAAATTTTGGAGCAAATTTTAGTTGGAATCTTACACCCATAAACACCTAGTGGAAATGAGAAGGTTGGCTCGCGATGAGACCCCATTTCTCTCAGCCATGCAACTGAGAGCCATTGCCATGGTTTGGTGACCAGATGATGACAATGTCGTACCACTAGATATCTATGGACGTGATAGGTCGGCTCATGATGAGACCTCCTATCCTTCAACTTAACCTTTTAAGCATGCTTTATTATATTGTGGGTCCCATTTATTCAAAGATAAGCGTTTCATTGCCTTCTTGGGTGATCCTTGCAAAGCATCTGGAAGGTTTATATAAGGCTTTTATCTTTTACCCAATACCAATCCCCCTGGGCCTTTAGTCCCTTCTTCCCATAAATATTGGGACAACCCCTTCTTGGGTCAATATACCCTAAAATCCCAAGAGATAAGGAAATGGAGGGGAATAATGATGGAAAGTGGTACGATGGCTCATTAAGGGAGTTCCCAGTAGCAAACCCATCCCCAAGGAAAACCACTTACTAGGGCACAATGTGAACCACCAAGGTGAAGCAGGGCAAAAGACATAATATCCAAGCACATATCATGAAATCTAGAGCAATCTAAGATACAACATAATCAAATGGCTTAAATATTGAAATTATGCTCACCATAACACTGACTTATACCTCATGGAGCAAGGCCCACTGCCTTCCGGAATCCAGCGGGTGTGGTGGATGCCATCTGCAAAACTGTGACCATATGTGGTGGTGAGTGGGTTTTCCATCTATGCAAAAGGGTATTGCTGGTCATGTAGTCTCTCGACACTCCATATATGCAACCTAAGGACCTTGAGACATGATCTCCTTAGTTATCCACAAAATGGGGATAATAGGGCTTACCTCTTTAGCTCTTGAAACTTGAAAGTTGAAACCTTAGGAAGATGGTTGCGTTTGCATTTGTTCTCTCCTCCAAGCTCCTCTTTGCTCACTCTTCCAAGCTCTCCTTCGGTTTCTCTTCCAAGCTCTCACAAATATGCACTCTCAAGCTCTCCTTTGCTCTCTCCTCCAAGTTTAGGATGAAATAATGAGGAGAATGGAGGGGAAAGAGCTCCTTTATTCTCCTCCTTTCTTACCCCTAAACGCTAAGCATAAGCTAGGCTCCACCCTCACTCAAAAAGAACAAAAAAAAACTTAGTTTTTTTTAAATCCACTAGTCTCTTTTTGGAGCACGCAGGTCTACTTGGAAGCACTTGGGAAGCGTCCTAGGAAGCATACACAGCGCCCCTGGAAGCGCGCTCCAAAATTTTGAAGTGCGCTTTGGAGCGTGGTGCTCCCAAAAGACTAGGGAGCATCCAAATTTTCTCTAAAGCTCGCTTCAAAATTTTGGAGTGTGCTTCCAGGGGAGCTTCCTGGACACACCCGCTTGGATTGCACTTCAGAGTGGGGGGTGGGGGGGGGGAGCTTCCTACAACACTGGTTCATGGGGTCTATGAAGGATTAGAAGCCATGATCATGGTGGATAAATTTCTTAATATTGAATGAATTGATTGCTAATACAAGTAGGAGAAATGTTTTTATGGGAATCCCTGATGAATTCAAGGTAATAATACATTTTGTGTACTTTTGAGGGGGATAGTTGGAATAGCTAGTTCTTTTTCAAAAATTGGCAATAAGGAAATGGTGGAAATATGCAAGGAGAGGAAGAAACTGATGAGACACATGGTGAGTTTAAGGCTATGCTACGGGGGAGCGCCCCCCCCCCTCGATCCTGCTCCAGAATTGCGCTCCGAACGGGAGCATTCAGGGAGCGCGCTTCCTCAATGCTCCTGTTCGGGGGAGCAATTCCTCTCTCAAATTTGCGCTCCCTAGTTTTGTAGGGAGTGTCCAGAGAGCGAATGCTCCCCGAGGAGGGAGCGCACGATCTCTCCTCAAGGAGAGTTCGCTCCCTGGACGCTCCCACTATTAAAAATGCTCCCTAAGCACTCCCACTATTAAAAATGCTCCTGCGAGCCTGTGTATGTGAAGAAGCCTTAGGGAGCATTTTTTTGGCTTTTTAAGAGAAATGAGGGAAGAGAAAGGTAACCTAGGGTCGGCTAAGTGGTTTAAATAGGCATTCACTCATTTTTCTCTCATTCTATTTCTCATTTCGTTCACTTCACTCATCTTTGCTAAGAGGGTTTTGACTTTGAGAGTGTTCTTGCAACTTGGTAGTTCTTGAGGAGATTGAAGGATATTGAAGGGAGATTGAAGAGCTTGGAAGGGATTGAAGAGCTTGGAAGGAATATTGAAGGCTCCCATAGGGATATTGGAGAGTTTGGAAGAGAGATTGGAGAGTTTGTAAGGGAGATTTTCATTGAACTTTGAAGGCTACCATTTGTAAGAGCTTTGAGGGAGATTGAAGGTTACCATAGTCATATTCAATCACCATTGGAGAGCTAAAGAGGTAGGCTCTTAAGCCCATTTTTCTTTCTTGTTTTGTTTTAAAAAAAAATGCATGTGTTGTAAACTAGTATATTATGGCATATGCTATGTTGAATATTTGAATGTTTTCTTCTCCTACGTTTTCCCATTTCTCCTACATTATTCTATTGCAGGTAGCAAGTTATTATCAAGGATCAACATTCATGATGTTGATGTCAATGTGGTATGCCATTTTGGTTCCATTTTTTGTTATAAATATGGTGGTGGGAAGTTCACGTCAAAATACCCATGATAGTGAGGATGAAATAGAAGTGGATGACACAAACCAAGGAGAGGAAGAAGGAATGGAAGGGGATGAAGACAATGAAAATGACAGTGATGATCATGATCCTCAAAAAGTTAAAGAGAGGAACACACCTCTGTGGAAATATGTCACAAAGCTTATTGGAAGGTGTTGTCGTCCTTATACACACTTGCAAACGTGAGCTAAGTCCTTCTCACTTAGTGTGTCCTTGGAGGCACAATGCCTAGGCTCAAAGCCCACGCTGTCACTTTGACTTGAACCTCTTCCGTCTAGGCTCACTCCTAGGGAAGCCAAGGGGGGTAGACCCTAGTTACTAGATGAGATTAACGATTAAGTTCTAGGACAACTAAGACTAGTGCCCAAGATTGGGCAAGGGGTCAACTAAGTTAAAGGGAGGTTGATTATACAATAGTTACAAGATTACAAAGATTACAACAGGGTTAGATACAACTAGATACAAGATTACCATGCTAACTCAACTACTTGATTGTGCAGGAAATGGAGATATTCCAAGGAAAGCATTCATCAACACATCAAGCCAAGCATGCTCACAATAGAGTGTCTCCTCAACATGGATGCACTACTTTATTGGACTGCTTTTCAATGGCAATACAAATCACTCAAGACCCAACAAGAAAATGCCTCCAAGAGGATGCACAACTTATTTTGGGATCACACCAAAGTATAGGAACAACAGTATAAACTAAAGATGCTTGAAAATGAAAGTGTTCCGAACACAGATACAACCACTTAGACAATTTATCCGCAATTCATAAAGATAACTTGCATGTAAACGTAAATACGAAATGAATGTGCTTGCAAGTGCAAATGTAGATCACTTAAATTATGTAGATTAAGGATTGGTTAAGATTTGTTAAGTGCGACCTCAATCCTAGCTAAGTGTCAACCCAATACTTCCCCTGCTTTTACTAAGTAATTGTTGGGTGCTCAAGAAATATGGCAATGAAGCCTACCCTAGATCCACAGGTCATTCCAAGAAAAAGAGTACTCCCGGAAAAGGATGCTCCGCGCCACGAGACCGTCCCCGACCTATCACCCTTTTGTTGCTTCCTCTAATTCTCGTTTTAAATGGCGAAAATAGGTTGGTAAAGGTGTCCTATTAAGTCTAGTAAGTTATTAGGCCTATGGACTAAGTGTTTTTAGGTGTTATTATGAGTGTTACTTGCTCGATGAAATGCCAAATGGGACAAAACCGAAACTTTAAAGCAACATAAAATGAAGTTCTAGATTATTAAGTTATTGCATGTAAAACACATATAGAACTTGAAAGAAATGCTGAGATGAAAAGATTACTTCACACTCTTAAGATACCCATGTTTGCTTGCAAATGTTAAAGATAAATGCTTTAGAAGTGAGAGCATGCAAGTAACGAAAGATTTAAAGAACAAAATTAAATCCTATGCCTCCACGGGCTTTAACTAGCATTCAAGTTATGTGTGAGATCTAAACTAGATGATTTTAACCATAAGCATGCATATTAGACATTCACAACTAAGCTAGCTATTCTATGGGGGTTAGAAAAATAAAAGGAAAACGAAAAGAAACTAAGCTAAAACTAAAATGAAAACGGAAAACGAAACAAGAAGGCAAGTCACTTTGGGGACCCCCTTTGGGCTTGGTTACAATGCTTTAGAGAGAAGAAGAAAGAAGGGTTTTGTTACCACTTTAGAAGGGGGCCTTTAGGAATGTGTTGTGACTGAAAACATGCAACATGCACCCTTGACCTGGCGAGAACCTGCCAAAATCAGCAAGCTATTGCTTGCTGAAAATGCTGCAACACACTCACAAAACGTTAAGAAAATTTCTGTTTTGCAATAGAAATCTTCCGCATATGAAACCCAGAATTATAAAGTATTGAAACGACATCTCTAAGAGCGTTAGCAACAAAAATCTGAATATGATAATAACATAAAGATAAATGGTAAAGCTTATGAAGTTTTAATAAGTGATGAGGGTAGATTCTTGCTCGAATCTATCCCAACAACGCTCTTTGAGATAACTTACAAACTTCAAATAAAATGTGAGACAAGAGTAGATAATGGATTGCATGCACTAATAACACAACAAAGTTAGTATCATTAGTAAATACAAGGCATATAGGCCAACAACTACACTATTGTTAAACCTAGCCAAGTAAACAAAATTTACCCAAACAATACTACTCTATATTTCACAATGATATTCAAAGAAAAGAACAATATCACCTCACAATAAAATGGAACATTCAGACCAAGTCTAGTATTCCACGATTCCTCCAAAGCTTTTCTTTATTACCAATGGAAGAGGTTGTAGCAACAAAGTTGCTCCAAGCTCTTCAAGAACAAGTGGAGTGGAAGCAAAGTGAACAATGAGAGAGAGAGATGGTAAGAAAATGGTAGCATAACAATACTCAGAAGAATAGCGAGGAAAGAGTGAGGGAGAGGCTTTATTTATAGGTTGAGAGGCAAAGAGACCCCTCTTGGATCTTTGCCAAATGTCAAAAATCCAAGCCAAGATGAGCTCCAAGGAAGGAGGGCGTGGCTTTTAGGTTTTGATAAGAATAGGTGGTGGGAATGCATGGGAGTGTGTGGCACACATTCCAAGGGGAAAAGGGAAGGCGCATGGGTGAAGAGAAGGGGCCCATGCCTATCTTTAAACAAGTTTCCACTTTATTTCAAGATGTTTCCACTTTATTGCAAGAGGAGGGGCACAAATCCCCATGAGGGCGTGGGCTTTTTGAGTGGAGTGTGTGTGAGTGTGTGGGACGTGAGAGGTCAAGGAGGGGCACACCTCATGAGGGAGGGGCCCATGACTCACTTTAAGGCGAGTTACTAACTCTCACGTGGGAGGGGGGCGCAAATCCCCATGGGGGGCATGAGGGTCAAAATGAGAAATGGGTAAAGGGGGTGTACAATGGTTAGGAAAGGGGTTGGGTAGGTTAGGATATGTCTCTCTCACGATTATCCATCATTACTTTACTCCATTTACTCAATTATTACAAAATTGACATTTTTCCCATGTCATGGGTTAGCAATTAAAACAACTTTTATCTGACTAAGACTCCTATGTGGACAAACACTTAGCAAAACTTGTCTGACTAAGCTGAAACTTGGTCCAAGGGTGTAGGGGGTCTCATTCCATTTCTTTTGAGCACAAATACCCCTATCAAAAGCCCAAGGACCTAGTTTTTACAATTTTTATCAAAATTTAATTAATTAAATTTCCAACCTTTGGAAATATTAATTAATTAAAAAAAACTTATCTAGACTCGACGGAATTCCATGAAACTTTTTGAGCTGTCCTAAATGGTCATTTACATCATTCCTAAACACTAGCTACCAGAGGATGACTTCATTAGAATGCCTTTCACCACTTTGGAGGATTTATTAATAGTGGGAGTGAAAAATTCAAGGGAAATTAATAAGGCTGGTTAGGCCAAATTAATAACCCGAGGATAAAAAACACTCAGTGAAAGAAACTCTCCTAATGAATAGATCCTAAGGTAATTGACCTAACTAGGATCCATGCAGACCTATTACATTATTATCCCACGCAGGGGGCGAAAATTCCATTTACAAAAATGTGTGTTGTAGGCAAAAATTGCCCTGTAGAACCAAATAGTCTCTGACTTGTTAGCATTTGATGATGCATATCTTCATGGTACATGGAGTTGACCCCCTAGTTGAATAGGTGGTCAACAGAAGGAAAGGGGGTGGAACAAGAAAATTTATATGCCACCATTGTCATACATAATACACAGGTTCCTATACCCGTGTGAGAAAGCACTACGTGGGACTGTGTATTGGGATGAAGGTAAGAATATAGGAATCAAAGCCTGTGTGAGAGGGATCCTGAAGATAGACTCAAATACCAAAGGGAAGAGAAGGTAGCACAAAATGAAGCCAAAAAACCAAAGGTTGAACATGAGAATACACAAAGAATGTTCATTGGTCGAGCTGCATCCGCCCATGGTAGTGCATTCTCGCCTTCGTCTTCATGTAGAACACTATCAAATTTCCTTGACCAAGGTTGTATAGATGATGTGGATGCAAAAAATTTCAGGTTTCTCTATGCATGTGGTATACCATTCAAAGTTCTTCGCTCACCATATTGGCATGAAATGGTCCAAGCCATCAATGGTGCCCCTAAAGGGTATAGGAGCGTTGGGTATGACAAAGCTAGAACCTTGGGACTTGACATGGAAAGAGCCAAAATCCAAGGTGCTAGGAAAATTTACAAATGATTGGAACCAACTTGGGGTATCAATTGTATTTGATGGTTGGAAAAATGTGAAAGGTAGGCCATTGATAAATATTCTTGGTGTGTCTGCTAGTGGTGTGATCTTCCTTTCAACCCATGACTACTCAGATTGCTACAAGATAAGTATTAATATTGCAGATGCCTTGCTTAAAACCATTCAATAGATTGGGCCCTATAATGTCATTCAAGTCATCACTGATAATGTTGCTAATTGTAAGGCAACACGAGCAATCATTGAAGGTAGGTACCTTGATATATTTTGGTTGGGGTGTTTGGTTCACACAATGAACCTTTTGATGCTTGATATCATTACAATGAAGGACCTTGATTATAGATGGATTGGTGCTTTATACAAGAGAGGGAAGAAGATAAGATTCATTACCAATCATAGCATGGCCCACTTCATTTTTTGCAATTGCTCCAAGTTGGAGTTACTAAAGATTGCAAAGACCAGATTTGCTAGATATTATCTCACCTACAGGCGCTTGTCGAAGGTAAGAGAGGCATTGGCTAGTGTGGCCTCCAGTGATTCATGGCAGGATCTAAAAGACAGGGTTACATCCGCATTTGAGAGAAGTGACTTTCATGAGGTGGAGAACACAGTTCTTGATGGCCATTTTTGGCAACAGGTTCGGTATATTCTACAGTTCACCAAACCCATTTATAGTATGATTCAGTTTGAAGATACAGATCAACCAGTGATTGGAGAGGTGTATGAACAGATGGAAAAGATTGCTAGGCCAAATCAAAGACATTGTTCAGTCGAGGGATGTGATCTTGTATGATCATATCCATAAACATGTGGTCAAAAGGTGGGATAATTTGAATGTTCCACTCCATGCCTTGGCATATGTCCTTACCCCGAAATATTAATCTTCATCTTGGTTGGCCCAACCAGCACTCGGGAGTGGGGAAATGAGAAAACCACACACAGATCCAAAGGTGCAAAATGGATATGTGCTTGCATTGGACAAGTTAGTACCTGATGAAGAGGAGTGTGCTCAAGTACAAAGCGAATTGAGCAAATATATCAGTGAGCATGGAGTCTTTGATAACTTGCATGCAACCAAAGATCGAGACAGGATGGGTTCTATCGAATGGTGGAACATGTATGGCTCCTCTGCCAAAAATTTGCATAAATTGGCGGTGAAGGTGCTTTCTCAGGTCGTTAACACCTCTTCTGCAAAGAGGTGTTGGAGCATGTTAGCGTCAGAAGTCACTCCTGGATTGCTTGCAGGAGTAGAGCCCAACGCCCATCAGTTTTATGTCACGATTGTTTTAAATGGGTGATCGAATGGATAAAGACTCAAGAAGATACAGTTATACAGATTTAACTCAGGAAACTGGGCCTGGTATGTAGGAAGCAAGGGAGGTCTTCATCCAACTTTCGTCAATAAATTGATTAAAGGGTGGTAGATGGAAGACTTGTGAGAAGGGTGAGCAAGACTGCCTCGGGCAATAGGCCCTCGAAAGCTTGAAGAAGAAAAACTCAGAAGCCAGGATCCTCTTGGTCCAGAGTTTCAAGGAGCTGAAGGGTGACTCGACTGGATCCTCCAATTCCAAGCCATTCCAGCGCTGAGAAAACACAAGAACTGATTAGAAACGCTACGACTGTTGCAATGATCCAATCTACATCATCCTACAACAGCGCAACTCGACTGGATCCTCCAATTCCGAGTTGTTCTAACACAGTAAACAAAGAGATGGAAAAAGAGGCTGACATCCATAAAGTAAGAAGTCTCAAATGCCTTGTACATTAACCAAAGCGACCGATGCTTCATCAAAACTTTATAATCGAGAGCCTTGCTCAACCATCGATCCTTACAAAAATGGCGAAAACGCCTACATATACTCAAAAACAACAACAACAACAAAAACAAGACGCTACATTAAAAACATTGCGTTTGCATGTTTTCTGACAGTCTGCGCATGCAGACTCTGGCCGATCGTGCACCCAAGACTTGGTGTCCCCTCGGCCAAATTCGGACGGCTATTCTTTGTCAGACGCCACCTTAACTGCGCATGGCTCCTGCAAGGGAAGTAGCTGAGCCATTAAGAGCTGAGCTAGCGTGTGCAGACCTCCTTGGGGAGTCGAGGACTCAGCGTGGCTTCCATGAAAAGAACCAATACAGAGGACCTTCTCGGGTAGACTTTCAGCCGAAACATCCATACTTTGCAATTAATGAGTGAGGCGAGGTTTCAACCACCCTCTCTCTTCTTCATTCATTCCCACTAGGTACCGGGATTTAGATCACGTCGAATCGGCATCTGGAGAACACAGTGCCCCCCCTCTGAAACTCAATTCGACGCTTTTGGCCTCCCTTTTGTACAACCCTTTCCACTTTCTCGAGTGACCACGGGTTGTGACGATACGCCTACCTTCTGGGCGCTTTCGTCGTTTTGGGATTCGAGGTTTCGAGGAGTGAAATGACGAGGAGCGCTTACCCCTCGAACTCCTGAATGCCGACGTGACACGGATGTGCGCTGCGCGTCCTTCAGATGAACGGCCCAGATAGTATCCGCTATTATAAATGGGGCTTCCCCCATTTACAGGCTCGCTTGATGTGACCTGGTGCTAAGACCGTGGGCTCGGCTCCAAAGGTGCTTTCGGCGTTTCGTCGATCGGTGATTTCAGCTGTAAAGAATGGGAGGTTCCATGTCTCTCGAAACACCGATCCCCGATACGTCGACTGGTCGCCACCTGTCCCAATTGGATCGGACGACCCAGACTTGCCCTGAACTATGGGCACTACCCTTCGTTCTAAATCCTAGGCAACTTGACAGCCCCGAAAACCCGATGACCGTCGATTTGCTTTGTTGGTGAATCTCGGCTGCTGACAACCAACCTTTCGCCCGCTTGCTTGACTCGTAACTGGAAAAGGGATTCTCCCGTGCTGTGCTCAGGCGCTTCTCCTGCGACTTGCATACTTGAATACTCTTGTGGCCCGGACAAGAAATGTTACTAACATTAGGCTCTATGGGGGATAGAGTCGTCCCTGTGATGCTCTAAGGACTCATTTTGCAGTTTCAGTGCCTTGCTGTTGGGCTATGGAGTCAGGCTCAAAACATCTCGCTGCTGAAAATACAAGTCGAAAAATAAAAGCAACAAAATAAAGATACATGCTCAAAGGAACTTATTTATATACAATCCTAAACTAATAAAACACTTTACATGGGGCTAGGTGAAAGCAGATTTCCACCATAGCCATTCAAGCAGCTTCCTGGATAGAAGCTCCTTCCTTCTATCAATGATCATCAGCAGATGGTGTAACCGTGACAGCAGAACGGTTACACTCTTCAACTCCTCCTTACAGGTTGGAGTTGAGATGAAATAGGGCGGCTTTAAGGCATAGGGGAAATGCCACTCCATGTACTCGCTGACAGGATCATAGAATGAGTGGAAAATTTCGAAAAATTGGTGACAGGCAGCCTCCTCTGCTACACAGTTGTTCTCACGTGGCTGAATATCTCTGACAAGCACAGGTGAGTGGACAACTGTCGTAGGCTCACTGATCTCAGGTGGTGGCTGCTCGCTGACTGGCTCTGGATAGAAAAAGAAATGCATGCTCAACTGCTCCTCTGGTTCCTCCTCCTCTTTGTGCACTATCCCATCTTGTAAAAAGGGAACGGTCTCCCGATCCTTCTCTTCAATCCCAAATGTAAATACATCATGGGAAATCTCATGAAGGAAGAAAGAACAATCCTCTTCCACAATGGCTTCTTCATTTAAATCTGAGACAGCAGGCTCATTGGGTGCAGATGCTAACGCATCCAAAAAATCTTCAATAATCTCTTCAAAAGAGTTGCTTAGATCATCTGCCTCGAAGACTGGAAAATCCCTTCTGCTGCCTTCAGATTCCAATTTTGCACACTGGGGAGTGGGGAATATCGCCTGCTCCACTAGTTCACTCAGGTCATCTTCTTCCTCCCAGGCTGGAAAATCCTCTGCACAGTCTTCATATTTCAACCCTTCTAATTGGGCAGAGAGATATTTCACCTGCTCCATCAGCTCACTTAGGGAATCCTCTTCCCCCTTGGGATATTCATCGCTTTCATAACCCACCTCTGATGCAGACGAATGTGGAGGAGAAAGGAATGATTTCTGATTCAGGTCGTCAGGATCATCCTCACAGCCTATGTCTGAAACAACTTTATCTTGTATATAGTTGTGGTATCCCTCACAACAATTATGACAAATCAACTCAGAGGGATAAAGCTTTTGACAATAGGCAGTGAAGGCTGCATAGAATTCATTGAGTGAAGAGATGCTAGCAGGGGGTAAAGAATGATACCATTTACGAGCATCCCCTGCTAACGAGAACATGAACATTTTTAGTAATACATCCTCATGATGTATCTCCCACTGATGCATGAGTTCATGAAACTCCCTGAGGTGCTGAGCAGGGTTGTCCTCTTCACATTTTCCAAATATGGGCAAATAATCGCCCCATTCATTCAGAGAGGGGACAACATTAGGAAAACCAGGAATAGCCGAAAAATTAAAGGGAGCAAACCTGCGAGCAAGGATTTTCTCCATATTGAACCAGTGGAGTCGCCAATCGATCCTTGAATCATGTAGTCGCCAGGTGAAAGATGCGCAGCTTTGAATGTGTCTGGTCCTTGTTCACCATCAAAGGCCAGATCCTAACATTGTTGTTACCCCGGGAAGCTTCTGAGGCTGAGAAAGCAGTTGTTGAAACCTTCTTGAGAAAGCTCCTTAGGGTCAGCTTTCAGGTGTGCTAACAGTAGCCACAACTGAAACAGTGATGTGGAAACCTTGGGGTCGCCACAGTGGAGTTGCCAGGTGCACAGTAGCAATCTTGAAGGGCTCTGATGTCTAATGCACCTTCAGAATCAGAGGCTCAATGTCATTTTGCCCAGGGAAAATCTTCAACTTCATCCCCGGCAACGACACCAGAAATGTTAGCGTCAGAAGTCACTCCTGGATTGCTTGCAGGAGCAGAGCCCAACGCCCATTAGTTTTATGTCACGATTGTTTTAAATGGGTGATCGAATGGATAAAGACTCAAGAAGATACAACTTTAACTCAGGAAACTGGGCCTGGTATGTAGGAAGCAAGGGAGGTCTTGATCCAACTTCCGTCAGTAAATTGATTAAAGGGTGGTAGATGGAAGACTTGTGAGAAGGGTGAGCAAGACTGCCTCGGGCAACAGGCCTTCGGAAGCTTGAAGAAGAAAAACTCAGAAGCCAAGATCCTCTTGGTCCAGAGTTTCAAGGAGCTGAAGGGTGACTCGACTGGATCCTCCAATTCCAAGCCATTCCAG
>JASDQU010101283.1:84677-104980 GCA_032191745.1 Picea mariana | reverse complement strand
GGGGGACCGTCCCGTGATTTCGTTGGGGAGATCCCCTCTCTGACTACTTCTTATTGTGGTGAAGTGACGGGCTGACCTTGGAAGCTAGGCTAGGGGCTCGTTATCCCTAGTATCTTGAGCACCGGGCAGTTATTTGGTGGAATTAGAAGTTAAGACACAAATCTAGTTAGGGGGTTGGGAACATAAAATACTTAAGAAAGTACACTAGTTGCATAGATCACATTGTGTATGTTTGGGGGGAAGTAGATGTATCGATAGGCAAACATACTTTGTGATAATTTCATTGCTATATCTCTTTCCTTGCAACTAATAGTCTTTGTCTTTCATCTTGAAGTGACATATTGGTTTATTATCATTGATATATCTTGTGAATTAATCTTTGTTGTGGTGTGGATAAAGTAAGTGATTGAGTATCCCACTTGGGGAGGCATCACTTGCTTTAATCCTTGAATGCTTGAGTGGTTAGATGCCAGTGAAGGCAGTCCAAGTGGAGTAAGTGCCACTTGGGGCATGCTTGGCCCTAGGGTGTGGATTCTTTTATCTCTTGTATATCTTGTATCTATTGTATATCTTTGTATATCTCATTTTTGTAAACTTGTATAATCTTGTAGGTAATTCTAAATCTTGAGGGTTTTGGGTAGTTTGATTTGATTAAATTGTAAAGTATCTTGTAACGAACCACCCTTACACATAGTTGACCCCTTGCCCAACCTTAGGCACTAGTCTTTAGTTGACTTAGGGAAAGGGCTGACTTTGCATATAGACTTAGACTTGAACTTGCATTGCTGCTTGTCATATTAGGCTAGTTTTCCCCTTGGCCTATAATCAATTGAAACTAACTCCTAGAACATTGTAATTAAAATTAATTTAGTAACTAGGGACTACCCCCCTTGGCTTCCCTAGGAGTAAGCCTAGAAGGAAGAAGCTTCCAGTCAAGGTGACAGTGTGGGCTGGGGCTTAGACATTGTGTCTCCGAGGGCAAGCAAGTGTGCATAAGGACGGCAACAGACCCTATTTAACTATGTTGAGTTTTAATTAGTGATATAGGAGTTAATTTGGTTTTTATTAGGGAGACCCAACCCAATGACAAGCAAACAATGCAAATGCAATTTAGAATGACAGACAAACCTTTTCTTTACAATACAAAAATAGGCCAGTGCCTAAAATATACCCAAAGTTTACTTATTGAGATGAGAAATTAAATATATATCTACAACATGAAATGAGACATAAAATATCTACACAATAAATTTGATAGTGAAATATCTACACAATGGATTAGATAATGAAATGACTATTAGCTTTAGACAATTTACAAAAGAATAAAGAATACATATAACAAAAATACATGTGCTTTAATACATGTACATATCCAAAATGAAAGAAGTTGCAAGAAAGTAACTTAAAACATGAGATTGCTTGGAAAGTAAAATCACATGGGAACTAAATTGCTTGAAATGTAAAATTGCACAACTTGAAAAAGTGAGATTGCTTTGAAAGTAAATAGCTAAACTTGAAGTGTAATGTTGTGAATGTAGTTGGTTGATTTTAATAGGTTTTAAGTCTCTCTTCAATTAGGGGGATTAAAGTGTGATAGATACAAGCCTAGACTATGTGACTACTCCAAATTGTTATCCTCTCAACCAAAATGAATTGTTGGGTGCTCAAGAAGAAGGACAAGCAAGGTCCTTCCCTAGCTCCACAGGTCAAATCCGAAATGCTTGGGCGCTCAAGCAAGGAGGACATGTAGTGCCTTGATGTCGTCCTTGACTTCAACCCCTTGTAGCCTCCTGTTGCCGTCCATATACACACTTGCAAACGTGAGCTAAGTCCTGGTCACTTAGTGTGTCCTTGGGGGCACAATGCCTAGGTTCAAAGTTCACACTGTCACTTTGACTTGAACCTCTTCCGTCTAGGCTAACTACTAGGGAAGCCAAGGGGGGTAGACCCTAGTTACTAGATGAGATTAAGAGTTTTAATGTTCTAGGAGTTGGTTTTAATTGGTTAAAAGGTCAGGGGGAATCTAGCCTAAGATGTCAATCAGCAAATGCAAGATGCAACTATCTAAGTATGAGAGTCAGACCTTTTACTAGGGCAACTAAGACTAGTGCCTAAGATTGGGCAATGGGGTCAACTAAGTTAAGGGGATGTTCATTACAAGATAATTACATGTTACAAAGTATTATAACAAGATAGATACAACTAGACACAAATAATATATTAGATACACAGATTAAGACTAGATACAAGATATACAATATACTAACAAGTTTACTCGCATGTGCAGGAATTAAAGATACTCAAGATAAAACAATCATCAACACATGAAGCCAAGCATGCTCACAACAGAGAGAGTTCCGTTGGACTGCTTTTCAATGGCCAAGAGATGCAAATCACTTAAGACCCAATCAAGAGAATGCCTCTAGGTGGATGCACACTTCTTGAAGGATCACACCACGAGATAAAGGAACAAAATAGATGAAAGATGGCAAATGTAAAGTAAGTTCCGGATGACAAAGATGTAACCACTTAAATATTTATTTTACAACAGATAAATCAACTTGCATATGAATGTAGATTGAAAGACAGTGAGACCAGTGAGCTTGCAAGTGTGTAACTGTATTGCTTGGTGTTGTAGACTGAAAATTGAATTAAATGGTTAAGTGTGGGATTAATTTTAGCCCTATCTAGGTGTCAACCCAAAACTCTCCCCCTCCTATTACCAAGTGGTTGCTGGATGCTCAAGAAGTGAGGCAACGAGGCCTACCCTAGCTTCACAGGTCAACCCTAAGGCCAAGTACTCCGGAAAACTTTCTGTGGCTTTCCTCAAAACTCCAGTTTTTAAGTGGCGAAGATGGTGAGTTATGGTGTCCTATTAAGTCTAATTAATAAATTTTAGACCTATGAGCTAAATACTGCGAAGTGTGATTGAGTGCTTGTAGCTTGCTCAACAAAGGATTGCCAAAATGCTGAAATTGAAAGATAAGCAGGCTGAAGCCTTTAGACAATGGATTGCAAGTTAAATTTCCGTTTCCGGAAAAGGCCTTGGGGACCCAAACCGGATTTAATGATTGAGTTCTTAGTTTATTAGATTGCACATGTGAAGTGTAAGAACTGAAAGTAATTTGCGGAATTGTAAAAGATAATTACTTTATGCCTTTATGAAACCAGTGTTAGCATGCGCATGTGTAATATAAATATTAGATAAACTGAAACTTGCATGCAACGGAAAATAACAATCTAATCTAAGCCACCACGGGCTCTAAGCTAGCATGTGTTATGAGATCTACTCTAGATTATTTTAAGTTAAGCATGCATGTAGAAATCACGACTAATCTAGCTAAGCTTACAAAGTAAAGACTGAAAAGAAAGCAATCCGCTTGGGTACAACTCCTTTGGGCTTGCGTTTACAGTATTTTAGAGTAGATCGGGAAGAAGAAAACGTTACCCAGTGAGAGGAGTTGTTTGGAGGGTGTGTTGTGTATGAAAATTGGGTAGCATGCCCTCTTTTCCTGGTAAGAACCTGCAAAAATCAGCAAGTTATTGCTTGCTGATTTGAGCTGCAACACACTCAAAAAGTCAATGAAATTTCTGTTTTTAGGTAGAAATTTCTCACATATGTAAACCAGAAAATTATATGATTTTAGGTGACATATCTGAACACATTAGCTACCAAAATGAAGAATGAGAGAAGGTGAATAATATCATAAATAATTTGGAGTGTAAGTGAGAAGTAAGGGTAAATCCGTGGTTGGACTTATCCCAAAATCCTCTCCTTGAAGTGTCCTGCAAAGCTTAAACAGAATGTGAGACGAAAATAGATAATGATGACATATATTAATAATCAAAACTACTTTCAATCATTAGTAAATGCAATCAAATAAGCTAGCAATTATACAATCACTAAACTTAGTTAAGCAAACTACTTTACCCAACAATCTACCTATAATCACGCAAACATTTAAAACAAAACGATTTCACCTCATATGCATGCAAAGAGCCCAGACAAATCTTGAGATCCATGTATCCTCCAAAGCATTTCCTTTTATTTTCCAAATGGAAGAAGTTGTAGCAACTAATTGCTACAAGTTCTTCAAGAGCCACATCAATGAAGAAAAGTGACAATAATGATAAGAGAGGAAGAGAATAAGATGGTGAGAAAATAGTAGCATAACAGTGCAATAATGAAAGGTGAAGAATGAGGGAGTGAGAGGTCTCTTAAATAGCTTGAGAAGCTAAGGAGACTCCTCTTGGATCTTCAACACTTGTCAAAGATCCAAAGGTGAAGACAACTCAATGAGAAAAGCCACCAATGAGATGATAGGATTTTAGGGCGAGTCGGAATGGTAAGTAAGA
This sequence comes from Picea mariana, assembly GCA_032191745.1. Taxonomy (NCBI): domain Eukaryota; kingdom Viridiplantae; phylum Streptophyta; class Pinopsida; order Pinales; family Pinaceae; genus Picea; species Picea mariana. The sequence continues at coordinate 100,624 of JASDQU010101283.1, read as the reverse complement.
TGAATGGATGGGTGAGATGGCCATTTGAGAGGAGCGTACAGGTTGGGAAGGAAACTCACGCTTTCATCCAAGGCAAAATTCTAAGTTAATGCTTGAGGTTTCCACTTTAATCCATAAGGAAAGCGTACTGTTTCCACTTTTTTGCAAGAATTAAAGTGTGAGTTTGAGTGAATGTGTGAGGAAAGCGTGAGGGTGTGGAAAGAGCGTGGAAGGAATGTGAGTGACACACTCTTGAGTGTGACGTGGAGGGGAAAGCGTAGCATGAGTGGAAGAGGAAGGGCGTATGGGTGAAAGGAGAGGGGACCCACGATTTAACAAAGCAAACCCCAATTTGGAATTTGATGTTTCCATGTTTACGTAGAGGGTGACGTGAAAGGGAGAGGGGTACGTGAGGTAAAGCATGGGAGAGTGTGAGGAGGAGTGTGTAGAGCACACTCCTCATTTGGACGTGGATGGTAAACGTATGGCGCACCTCATGAAGGAGGGGCCTACCACTCAAATTAACATGAGTAATAACGTTCACGTGGGTAAGGGGGGCGTACTCTTTAAGTGGGAATTAAATTAAAATTTAATTGATTGAGTTGGTAAAGGGTAGATAAAGGTTTAGGATGGGTAGGTGGGGTCCTCTCAACATTATTTTCACTTTTACTTCACTTAATTTGGTCCACTATTACAAAATTTACATTTTCCCATGTTCTGGGTTTGGCAATTAAAACTGCCATTTTCCAAAAAACTCCTAAGTGGACAAACAACCTAGCAAAACTTGTCCGACTGAGTTGAAACTTGGTCCACGGGTGTAGGGGGTCTCATTATCTTTCTTTTGAGTACAAATACTCCTATCAAAAATCCTGGAACCTAAGTTTTACATTAAATATCCAGAATCAATTAATTAATTAATTCCGAAACTTAAAAAAAGCCTAGCTATACTTGACGGAATTTCGCGAAATTTCGCGTGCTGTCTTACATGGTCATTTACAACATTCCTAAACACGAGCTACCTAGGAATGACTTCATTAGAACGCCTTTCACCACTTTGGAGGATTTATTGGGTGGGAGTGAAAAACTCAAGGGAGATTAACTCAGCTGGTTAGGCCACATTAACCTCCTGAGGATAAAAAACACTCAGCAAAAGGAACTCTCCTAATGAAGAAACTCTAAGGCAACTGACCTAACATGATCCATGTAGACCTATTACATTATAAACCTACGTAGGGGTGCGATAATCCCGCTTACAAAACTGTGAGCTGGAGCAAAAATTGCCGCGTAGAACCAAAAAGTCTTCGACATGTTTGCATCTGTTGACCCCCTAGTTGAAGAGGCGGTCAACACCTCCCAAGTCACCCTTTTTGGTGGTGGAAACAATAATAATTGGATGCCTAATTATACTAAACTCACAATCCTTTGCCATTTCTTAGTTACCCAAGATCCACAAAGTGGCAAGGGGAGGGAATACGGGGCAAAGAGATTACTTTGCAATAATTTAAACAATTAGACAAGCCTTCACGATTTTGCAAGGATGGCTTAGGCCAATCTCTTTGCAAGGTGTGGGAAAAAAGAATAAATAATTAAAATGACTTGGAAAATTAAAGAGAAACCTCAACAATGGCACAAGATGGAGGACAAGCCTACCATTTTGGCCAAGGTGGGTGTAATAAAAGAAATGCAAGAAATTTAATCTAAATCTAGCCTTCACGATATTGTAAGGATGGCTTAGGCCAATCTCTTTGCAAGGTGTGGGCAATATTTCTAACTAAATTACAATATTCGTTTTTTAGAATTAAAATTGAGAATGCAAGCCCAAGAGACTCTCTTGGATTGCTTACAATGTTTTAGAAGAAGAGAAATGAAGGGGGTTTTGGCACCCAAACTTTAAGAAACTTCTTTAAGTGTTTTGGGGCCCAAAACAAGTGGCACCTCCCCTTATCTTGGTAAAAATCTGCATAAAACAACAAACTATATTTGCTAGAAAATGCTACAAAACACCAATAATCTTGTTAATTTCTGTTAGCACTGTGAAACAAAAATTTAAATAAAAAAATCTGAAACATAAAAGTGAATTTTTAATGACTATCTTAGAGCAAATATGTGCTTTAAAATGAGAGGAAAGAGGGGAGATGAGAAAGAAAAATAGTAGAAGCCTTGGATGATTGAATGAGTGAGTTTCCCACTCTGAAAATTAATCCTCCAATCCTTTAGTGACCTACAAACAAGTATGCTCTTGCTACACAAGACAACAAGGAGGTGAGAGCATCTAAAAAGCTTGCAAAATACTTTCCAAACTTGAAAGAAACTACCACAAAACTAATAGTAATACTATTACCAATTATTTCCAGGCAAAATACTTTGCTTGGGTCTCCAAGTTAAACTAGTGAAAGCAAAAATATACAAGAAATATAATGTAGCTATATCTCCTCACAAGAGAACCATGAAGAGGACCAAGAAGACTCCCAATGCACACAAGAGATCCTCCAAAGCTTCCTTTATTATTCACAAAATGTTGTTACAAATACTTGTAGCAAGATTTACAATGAGAGAATGGGGGAGAGAGGGAAAATAATGGGAGAAATTTTGGCATAATAGACTTGCTCTGAGAACAGATGATGAAATGAGGAGGGGAGGCATTCTTTTATAGTTCAGGGAGAGGGAAGATCCCTCTTGGATGAGCTTCAAGTGTCACACATCCAAGGGAGGGAGGTCATCTCAAGGGGGACACACTTTTAGGGTTTTAGTCATGGTTAGGGTGTGAGGGGTGAGTGGGGAAGGGGGAAAACACCTTTCTCACTTATCAAATATGAAGCTAGGGTCAAAGGGGGGTACACCCAAAGTTTTGGGCACCCTCTTGCCTTATTTTTTTATTTCCCATGTTTTCATGAGCAAGAGGGGCGCCTGTTTTCTTAGGGAATGACTACTTGAGGTTGTTGGCTTAGTTAAGGGGGGTTCTTCTAAGTGGAAAATCACTTTCCAAACTTAGGAAATACATTAGGAATCCATTTCCCACTCTCTCCCATGACTAGTCAGTTTTACAAAACTTGGCTATTTTAATTTAACCAATTATTTGCTGATTTTTCACTGACTTGTACTCCTCATGGACAATGACCTAGCAAAACTTGTCCAAATGAGTTGAAACTTGGTCCAAGGGTGTAGGGGTCATTTTCCATTTGATTTGAGTACTCATACCCCTATACAACATCCCCGAGGACCAAATTTTTACATTTTACATAAAAAATAATAAAAATTTGTCAGTTTGCGGAAATTTTAATCATTTAAAAAATCCTATCAAAACTTTATGGAATTTCGCAAGACTCTAGATGATGTCTAGCATGGTCATTTACAACACTTCCAAACCTTAGTCATCCATTGGGATCGATCATTAGAACACCTTTCACCACTTTGGAGGATTTATGTGAGTGAAAAACTCAAGGATAATTAAAATTGCAGTTAAGCAAGATTAATTACCTGAGGAAAAAAAACATTCGATGAAAGGACTTCCCTAATGACAAAGTCCTAGGTAACTAGACAAAAATTTACTCATGCTAGCATATTACATTATTATCCCATGTAGGGGAGCGAAAATTCCGAGTACATAGAAAGACATTACAGGGGCAAAATTTGCCCTGCTGAGCCAAAAGTCTTCAAATTGGTTGTACCACTAGGTACATATCTTCATGGCACATGACGTCGACCCCCTAGGTATATATTTTATGTATTATATAAAAAACGCTCTGGAAATTTTTGAAAATTGACGCTCCCACTCCCACTTCCGAATTCCACTCCCCGCTCCCAACAGCCTTGGTTCAAGGTATGAGTTTGAAGCAACTCAAATGGCCTTATCATCATCTTCACCATTATTGGATCACCTTGCTCCCTTCACCTCCTCCCCTTTCCCCACCCCTACCACCATTTTCTACATTGTCTCTCACCCCTTCTCCTAGTCATGGATCCTAAACTTTTCTTTCTGGCATCCTGGTCCATTGAGCATCTGCAAATGTCCATAACAACAATGCTCAATCACCATCTCCTGCCAAAAATTCAACCTCGTACCAGTAGTGGAACACTCAACATGATTATGACACTGAAGTTCCTACTCCACCACCACCACCACCACCCCAAGGATCAACATGGGACATCTAGTATTTTTTTTGTTCCTCCTCTCCGGCTCGATATTCTGTTAGGACAACCCCACATACATTAGAGGATGAACAAAACCAATAGTAGTAGCAGCAGTAACAACAAAAGATCATAGAAGTGCAATGGGATGAAACAATGACAGAAATTTGATGATGAAGATGGACCAGAAAATAGCAGACTGCTTGATAAGTCCCTAAGACATGAAATTGGTGACAACTCCTCCATGGTAAGCTGGTACACTAAATATATTGATTTAGCAATTATAATTTCCAAAAAGCATAAAATATTGGGGAGATAGTCCGAGAGTTGGATGAATATTTTCTCAAGGTCTCTGAAGGAGGTAAAGAGGTTTCAAAGTTTCTAGATGCAAGCAAGGCATACTTGGAGCATGATTTTGGCGGGTTGGAGAGTAAGATATATATTACTTGAAATTCCACTTCCTTCACTATCTGTAGCATACTCTGTAATTCCTTGTTCCATTGATCTTTGGTTATCCGTGGACATTAACATAATTTCTTTCTATGCTAATTACGTTGCTCTCTATAGTGAATAATTTTGGAAGAATTTCTATATGATATTCAAAGTTTTCAGGGTCCCTTGGGTCCAAATGAGAAGCTTGGTCTTAGCTTTTATAATATATTGAAAGCAAACTTTTGTGTCCCCACTTTTTATTTAACTTATGACAAATTGACTTGAACTGTGAGAGCCTCATAATTATGATGTTTTCTCTTCTTTTCATGCCATATTATCTTCTTCAAGGATGATAATTGTGGTCTATGCTTACAATCCAAATCTTGGTTCACATTTTCCTGTGAACCCAAATATGAGATCACTTTGAAACTTCCATTACACATGCATCTATATGTATATTTCTTGTGATTATTTCTAAATGTGGAATATGCTTTTTTTCTTTGAGCTAAAGAACTTCAATAGGACTCAATCAATTTGCTCTACCATTCTTTTAAAGCTTTCAGTTCCTTGTCTTGGAGATGGCCTCCAAAATCACCTCTTGTCTACAAAGATATTGTTGAATTCCTGAACATTGATGACCTTACACACAGGGAATTTTGTAATGTCCCCTACCTCTTGCTGAAGAAGTATTGAGAAGACTCAGTGACCTAGCCATCCCCACTAAGTCATAGTCTCACACTAAGGGGAAGGGTCAACCAAACTAAAGTTATATTATTAAGTTGACTTGATGAAAAGGTGAAAAAGAGTTAAAAGATAACTCAATGAAGGAATAGAAGCGCTTGAGGTTGAGTTAGGAGTTAACCCTAGGGTTAATCTAACTAAATAGAGAAATAGAAGAAACGTATAAAAGGAAGGCTGGGGCGCACCTATTATTCATTCTGGATTTTGGTATTTTTCTTGTTGATTCTCTTGAGCATACAATTTTGAGGGTTTTGATATTACAAATCCTAGTGAGCAGCTCAGTGGTGAAAGATTCCACTCACCTAGCTCCAAGCTTGGTCTCGGGGATGAAATACTCCACCCACACCATTCTAAAGCTATCATCTACCCAGGAGGACGAGTGTGTTGTACCATTTGGATTAGGAGGGTCGTACCAGCTAGGGTTTTCCTACAGGGGCACACCATTTGTTGAAGAAGAGTTCGATCTAGCCAAAGGAAGAAGCTTGAGAGTTTTCCAGCATTAGGGTTTTGCTTCCAAGCCCTTACTCATCAGTTTGAGGGCTTCTTGGAGGAGTTATCACGTCCCTATCATTTACTGCAGGTTGGGATGATTTCAGGAGGAAGGGTACGATTTGGAGATTCAATAATTCTCAGATCTAGGAGGCTACAAGCTAGATTTGAGCTTGAGACTTCTCTCAAGTGCTTGTGGAGGCCTGATCTATCATCTGGGAGAGTTTCAGACGATTCAGAGGCCCCATTCAGCAAGGCTGTACTATTGGCTATATTTAGGGTTTCAGGAGGGCCGTACCATCCCAGGGTTTCTGCAGTTTGAGGAGGAAGCTTCAGTGTTTGAGCTTCATACTTCAGGAGGAGGCTTCTCTTGCCTTGATCTATCACTGGGGAGGATTTGGCAGCATCAAGAGGTCTATATCTTCACGAGGGCCGAACCCTTGGTGTCCTTGTCTTCAGCAGGCCATACCAATAGTCATCAAGGCTGCACCAGTGACTTGAAGGGAGGTCGAAACCCAGATCTACTAGTTGAGCATTCATCTTCTATTGGCAGCCTTTGGGAGGCTTGATTTGTATCTCCGGGAGCATTTTGTATACAGCTCTAGTATTATCTTGCAACCATCTATTCAGATCTGCTTCACTATTGTATCAGGTGCTTGCTTTATTATAATAAAGTTCAACTATTTGCTTGTGGTTCCTATCTTGTGTATTGTTGATGATCTTCATATGATGGCAATGATGTTTATGTAAATCCATGGTTAAATAACTGAATAAAACCTAAGGCCAAAATATTCTTGTCAACCTGCATACACAACCAATAAGAATCACATCAGTGGTTAGTTAGTGATTCCAAGAAAAAAATTGGCTTGGAATCATTACAGTGGTATCAGAGCTTTGATCCTCCAAACCTGTGGAGGGATTATGGGCAGAAGGAAGAAACAAACCAGTGAAACAGAAGTCGAAATGGAGGGTTCGGGAGATGACCGTGAGCCACAAGGCTTGGCCTACTTGGCAACTGAATTCCATAAGACCCTAAATCTCACAGAAAGCAACTTAGTCCATCATTTGTAGGAGAGCCAGGAGAAAAGCCGAAGGGAACAGGTCGAGATCACAGAGACCTTAAAGAAGGTAGATGGAAATCTGAAAAAAATTGATGAGAACCAGACAATGATAACCAAGCTATTGATGCAAATGACTCATAAGGGGAAAGACCCTGAGATGTATGGAAACAAAGAAGCTGGTGGATCTGGTGTATCTAGTGGATCCCACGGTGAAACTAGATACAATCTGGAGAAAGCCCCCAGTTCTGAGGGAAGCCATGGAAGGGGCATGTCATATGGACAAATGGGTAGCAGGGCTAACCCTAGACCATACTTGCCCATGTTCATAGATGGACAAGTGCAACAGGAACAAGTGGACGACTTTGTGGAGTAGATGGCACAGTGTACTAAGGAGTACTACGGCCTGGACATGATCATTCAGAGGCAGATGTCCTTGGATCAATATTGCCAACTCAAGTTCAGAAATAAGCCCAGGACGATCCACAGGAGCAGCTTTGAGTATGAATGAAGAGCAGGGAAGATAGAGATCCCATACTTTGATGGTACGACCAAGATGACATCACAAGCATAGGTGCAAAAGCTGGATACCTATCTACAACTTAACCCCTTGAGGGAGATGGAAACCATCAAATTTGCCACCATGTACTTAGATGGAAAGGCTCATGATTGGTTGTACCATGGACTCACCACACTAGGCCACACTCAGATAGTGTCCTACATAGAATTCACGCAGAGGCTCATTGATAGATTTGATCAGGGAGATCCAGAGCTGCACTTCAGGGAGCTCACACAGCTGAAACAAACTGGTACGGCTGAGGCATTCATTGAAGAATTTCAGAGGTTAGTCGTGATGGTGCATGATATATCCCCAACCAGACTCATGATGCTCTTCACTGAAGGGATGATGGAGCCCTTGAAGGGTTGGGTAAAGGCTTTTAAGCCTACCAACCTACAGGATGCTATCTAGAGGACGAGGGACCTAGGACCAGTTGCTATGCCGAAATTTATACCCAGACCACCTCTTAACACTGGGGGAAGAGACCAAAGGCCTCCAATGAATCAGGGAGGACGTGACCTAAGGGGTTTTGACAGGGGTCGTGGCAGAGTGGACGAGAACACCAGGAGAGAGCTAAGGAGGAAGCAACTTTTCTTCACTTGCAAAGAACCGTGGAACCCGACACACAAGTGCATGGGCCGTGGTCAAGTGCATTACATAGAAGTGACTTCAGACAACGAGGAAGAGGAGGAGATTGGCCAGATACAGAACATTGAGGCCGAAACCCTTGAGACAGCAGAGGAGGAGATTCCAGGACAGGAAAGTACAGCGGAGGACAAAGCCACCTTAGCATCTATCAGCGGAGTGCCTAAATACAACACCTTTCGGATGAGGGGAGTCTTGCAGGGACAAAAGGTATCGATCCTGATTGATGGGGGAGCTTCTCATAACTTCATTGATTTAGCATTGCTGAAAAGGAGGCATATACCCACAGTAGAGTTTGAAGGGTTCAAGGTGGAGGTAGCAGGTGGAAGCACCATGCCTTGTGACAAGTACATTCCTGGTATGAAGCTTACATTGGGTAGGCATGAGCTGGTACAGGACATCTATGTCATGGACCTACCAGATACCAACATTATCCTTGGAGTTCAGTGGCTCAGTACGTTGGGGCCTATCACCACCAACTACAAAACCATGGAGATGTCATTTACAGAGGAGGGTGGACGAAAGGTAGTGCTTTGGGGCATGACAGGGAATGCAATAAAGGTGGTCATGGCCAAGAGGATGGAGGCCATCTTCCGAAGAGATGAGATAGTATATGCAACAGAATGCAGGATTTCAGCACGTGTGGATGAGCAGGGTAAGATTCACTACACCCCGGAGATCCAAGAAATCCTTGACAAGCACCACAAAGTGTTTGGACCGATTCCTCTATGGTTGCTACCAGACAGGGGGTTTGAGCATATTATTGAGCTAGAGGGAGGAGCTAAACCAGTCATCACCACACCATACAGGCATCCGAAGAAGTACAAGGACGAGATAGAGAAGGCCATCAAGGAACTTTTGGACATGGGGCACATTAGGTCGAGCACTAGCCCTTTTGCTTATGTAGTAGTGCTAGTTAAGAAGAAAGATGGCACTATGAGGATGTGCATTGACTTCAGGGCCTTGACTAAAAAGACAATCAAAAACAGGTACCCGATACCAATGATTGATGAGTTGCTAGACGAATTGCATGGAGCTGTCTACTTCACAAAGATTGACCTTCGTTCTGGCTATCATTAGATCAAGATGAGGGAGGAGGACATCTCAAAAACAACCTTCAGATGTCATTACGGTCATTATGAGTTCTTAGTGATGCCCTTCGGGTTAACCAATGCCCCAGCCACGTTCCAATCTTGTATGAACCACGTGTTCAACAAGCAATTGAGGAAGCACCTATTGGTATTTTTTGATGACTTGCTCATCTACAACAAGATGTGGGAGGAACACCTCCGGCATGTGGATCATATTTTGTCAATCATGGAGGAACAGTCACTATACGCTAAGGAGTCCAAATGTGAGTTTGGAATGACAGAGGTGCTTTACTTGGGGCACATCATTGGAGCAAAAGGGGTGCAGGTACATCAGGAAAAAATAAAAGCCATTATGGAGTGGCCTACACCTAAGACACTCACAGAATTAAGAGGATTTCTGGGCATATGCACGTACTATAGGAAATTTGTCAAGGGGTTTTCTTAGCTGTGTACACCCTTGACTGATTTGACCAAGAAAGGACTCTTCAAATGGAATGAGGAGGCTTAAATGATGATGGACAAGATGAAGAAAGTGATGAGTATGTGCCCAGTCCTAGCTCTTCCAGATTTCAACCTACCTTTCACCTTGGAGTGTGATGCCTCAGGAGAAGGGATATAGGCCGTACTGATGCCGAATAGGCACCCTCTTGCCTATGAGAGCCGAAAACTCAGGGGTCCTAAGCTACTCTACAACATTTATGACAAAGAAATGTTGGCTATCATGCATGCACTAGCCAAATTTCGGCAATATCTCGTAGGTGCACAGTTTGTGGTCAAATAAGATCATAACAGCCTCAAATACCTTTTGGAGAAGGACTTAAATGAGAGGCAGCAAAAATGGGTAAGATGAACACAGGCCTATGACTTTGACATTGAATTTGTCAAAGGAAAGAACAACGTGGTGGTTGATGCATTGTCCAGGAGGCCATCCATCTTTGCCATGACTGGTGTATCGGTTGACTGGAAAGACCACTTGGTGATGGAGTATGCGAAGGATCAGTTYGCTTGTCAACTACTGGATGGGTAGGTACAGGATGATAACTTCAGGATCATAAATGACCTCATCTACTACTAGGGCCGAATCTTTTTGGTTCCTAGATCGACCTTCAAGGCCAAGGTATTGCAGGCATGTCATGACTCACCGATGGCAAGGCACCAGGGGATCAACAAGACGTACAAGCAGGTAAGAGAGGTTCTCATGGAAGGGCCTCAAGGAGGATGTCATAAAACATGTAAAGGAGTGTACTACATGCCAGGTGGACAAGGATGAGCATACTCACCCAGCAGGACTACTACAACCCTTACCCATTCCAGAGCACAAGTGGGAAAGCATATCCATGGACTTCATCACCGGATTGCCAAGAACACAAGAAAAGGACTGCATTTTTGTGGTGGTGGACAGGTTGACGAAGTTTGCACACTTCTTCTCCATAGCCACAGACTTCAGTGCAACAAAAGTGGCCAAACTGTTTTTCAGGGAGATTTTTAGGTTGCACGGTCTACCCAAGATCATTGTCAGTGACAGGGATAGCAGGTTCATGAGCACCTTTTGGCAGGAGCTGTTCAGATTGGTTGGTACGGCCTTGACCCCTAGTACCAGCTATCACCCTCAGACGGATGGGCAAACTGAGATAGTCAACAAGTGGGTAGAAGGCTACCTCAGGAATTATGTAGCAGGGCAACAGAAGGCGTGGGTCAGATGGTTGCACTTAGGATAGTACTGCTACAACACCACCCAGCATGTGTCCATAGGAATGTCACCGTTCAGGGCCTTGTACAACTATGATCCACTATCTTTTGTAGAGATTGCTTTCGGTGACAGCAGGGCACCTATGGTGCACGATTGGGTACAACAAAGCCAAGACATTCTCAGGAAGCTGAAGGATCATCTACAGAGAGCACAAAACTAGTAGAAGGTCCAAGAAGACAAGCACAGAGTAGAGCGTACTTTTGAGGTTGGTGACTTAGTCTATCTAAGGCTCCAACCATACTGATAGGCTTCTATAAAAAGAAGTGGAGCGGAGAAACTATTGACACATTTCTTTGGGCCCTATAGAGTTAGCAGGAAGATAGGGGTTGTAGCTTATGAGCTGGAGCTTCCACAGGGCAGCAGGATACACAATGTCTTCCATGTGTCCTGCCTAAAGAGGGCCATTGGCCAACACATCACACCCATCGAGGTACTTCCTCCCATGGAGGAAGAAGGGTAGCTTGTTTTGATTCCGGAAGAGATACTAGAGGTTCGGGAGAAGAGGCTTAGGAAGAGAAGCATCAGAGAGTACTTGATCAGGTGGAAGGATCTACCCATTGAGGATGCCACGTGGGAAAATGAACAAGTGGTGAGAGAAACAGGTTTGGAATTGCTTGAGGGCAAGCAATTTCTAGCAGGGGAGACTGTAATGTCCCCTACCTCTTGTTGAAGAGGTATTGAGAAGACTTAGTGACCTAGGCATCCCCACTAGGTCATAGTCTCACACTAAGGGGAAGGGTCAACCAAACTAAAGTTATATTATTAAGTTGACTTGATGAAAAGGTGAAAAAGAGTTAAAAGATAACTCAATGAAGGAATAGAAGTGCTAGAGGTTGAGTTAGGAGTTAACCCTAGGGGTTATTCTAACTGAACAGAGAAATAGAAGAAAAGTATAAAAGGAAGGCTGGGGCGCACCTATTATTCATTCTGGATTTTGGTATTTTGCTTATTGATGCTCTTGAGCATACAGTTTTGAGGGTTTTGATATTACAAACCCTAGTGAGCAGCTCAGTGGTGAAAGATTCCACTCACCTAGCTCCAGGCTTGGTCTCGGGGATGAAATACTCCACCCACACCATTCTACAACTATCATCTACCCAGGAGGACGAGTAGGCCATACCATTTGGATCAGGAGGGTCGTACCAGCTAGGGTTTTCCTGTAGGGGTGCACCAATTTTTGAAGAAGAGTTCTATCCAGCCAAAGGAAGAAGCTTGAGAGTTTTCCAGCATTAGGGTTTTTCTTGCAAGCCCTTACTCAGCAGTTTGAGGGCTTCTTAGAGGCATTATCACGTCCCTATCATTTACTGCAGGTTGGGACGATTTCAGGAGGAAGGGTACGATTTGGAGATTTAGTAATTCTCAGATCTAGGAGGCTACAAGCTAGATCTGAGTTTGAGACTTCTCTCAAGTGCTTGTGGATGCCCGATCTATCATCCGAGAGATTTTCAGACGATTCAGAGTTCCCATTCAGCTAGGCCGTACTATTGGCTATATTCAGGGTTTTAGGAGGGTCGTACCATCCCAGGGTTTCTGCAGTTTGAGGAGGAAGCTTCAGTGTTTGAGCTTCATACTTCAGGAGGAGGCTTCTCTTGCCTTGATATATCACTGGGGAGGATTTGGCAGCATTAGGAGGTCTATATCTTCACGAGGGACGAACCCTTGGTGTCCTTGTCTTCAGCAGGCCGTACCAGCAGTCATCAGGGCCGTACCAGTGACTTGAAGGGAGGTCGAAACCTAGATCTAGCAATTGAGTGCTCATCTTCTATTGGCAACCTTTGGGAGGCTTGATTTGTATCTTCGGGAGCATTTTGTATACAACTCTAGTATTATCTTGAAGCCATCTATTCAGATCTGCTTCACTATTGTATCAGGTGCTTGCTTGCTTATAATAAAGTTCAGCTATTTGCTTGTGGTTCCTATCTTGTGTATTGTTGATGATCTTCATATGATGGCAATGATGTTTATGTAAATCCATGGTTAACTAACTGAATAAGCCCTAAGGCCGAAATATTCCTGTCAACCTGCATACACAACCAATCAGAATCACATTAGTGGTTAGTTAGTGATTCCAAGAAAAAGATTGGCTTGGGATCATCACAAATTTATTGCTCGATCTTGGAGAGACTTAATGCTTTGGAGAAGAGGCTCTATGAGGAATTCAGGGTATTTGTCTTTCAACTTGACCACTCTTTCCTTATTTTCTTGATCCCATATATTGAATGGCTTCTTTTGTACTTGAATATTGCTGCCCAGTTTACTCATATGCAGTGAATGAAATTATTTGTTAAGTTTGCAGTGATCATTAATGCAAATTCCCTTTTTAGTAAATCTTTGTTGTGGCACAAATTAACTAGCTGAATCCAGAGAAATTACACTATGCTGATGCAAGCTCTTTAGAACGTTCAGAGCCTTTGAAAATCAAATAGAGAAGATATTAATAAAATTTCACTATTGAAATTTGTTAGCTCTTAAAGTTTTGTTTAAGGACTCCATCATATTTCTTCATGTTTTGCTTTTATAGACTTAGCTTGGTTTCCTCAGGCATCAAAACTGCAGTATGACATGCACAACAGTGTGGCTAGGAAATATTAATTTCTTCATAACTCACATAAATCTTTATACTGCCCACAACGGCTGGGTGAATTGTTTTAGGGAACTCTTGGCACATAATTGAGGGTCCCAAAGGAGTCAAACCTGAAAATTTGCAAAAATAGGAGTGATAAAACATGATAAAGTGTTTTAGAATGAATCCAAGCCCAAGTAAATGATTCTTAATGGAGGACAAGCCGAGTTAAATTCTTTTAGATGGAGGTCAGATTTCACTAGATTCACCTTGAATGGAGGTTACAACAACTGTTTCAATGCCCTAGACATATTAATTCGGTAGTGAACATCATGAATATATTTTAAGTTGATGTCTCATGAGTTCATTAAACTTGTTCTTGAAAGATGTTCGAAAGTATGCTAGTAAAACCAATGAATGTATTCTTACATTCCTGTACTTCTACCAACAATTGATTTAGTGTTGTTACATATTTATTTTAAATTTTTAAGCAATGATTGAGAAGGTTTTATGGAATGATTTCACCCGCAATTACTCAAAGCTTTATAATGGAGCTCTGATTTTGTTGGGAGTTATTGGATTTGGGGTTTTAGGGGTAGGCTTTGGCCTACAATCACTTGACTCTTCACAATGGAACCCCAAATTTTTGTTGAGTTCTTGGAATCACATTTTATGTTGTAATTCTCCTACAAACGTTTTGCTCAGTGGGATAGCTCGAGTGGTTGAGTTTTTTAAGCTTCATGGAAGAGGTCTTGGGGTCGATCACTTGGGTTGGCTGCCTCTGTTATGTGCCTCACTTGATGTCCCTACCAGGTTAGGTATCGTAATCAACATTGCTATTTTTTTTCATCTATACACTGCCGTGGAAATTCCACTAGAACAATTCGTCACAATAGATCTAATACTATTCTGAAATCTTAGATTATGCAATTTATTTCCTTAGATCCTGATTAGTTAGTACTAGCTTATTGCTCAGATTTATGAAAATAACTGAATATGAAAATGAAAGAACATGCAAATATGCACACCATCCACACAAATGAACACAATATATATCGTGGGAAATCCAATATGGGAGAAAACCCATTTAGATGGTGAGGCCTATGCTTTTCTCTCTTTTCTTCAGTTATGATTGGAAAGTACAAAGAAAGGGGCACTTGCTATGGAGTTTCCTATAATGTCCCCATTTTGGGACATTATAACTTTACAGAGTGCTATGCCTACCAGAGTAGCCAGATAGGGGTGACAGAGAGTTTGGGAGATATTGAGGGGTTTTATTGGGCCCAACTTGCATCGTTCATCATCAAGATCCATTCAGCACAACTTGGTTTTTGTTTCGTTGCATTCTGATGATTTCCGTAATTTTGAGTTATTATGGGACATATCTTAATTAATTTCACTAAGAAGGTCATAATGGGCATATTACTTGGAGAAACCTCTTAGTGTAATAGCTCCATCGGAATCAGGAAGAAGAGCACTAGAGGATAAGATGATGAGAAGTGACTTTCAGTGGCTAGAGAAGCCATAAGGATGGATAAATCACTTTTTAGAGGTAAAATGATTAATTAATTAATTAATTTAGTGATTTAATCAAGGAATAATAAAATAAAGTAAAAGTCACTTGGAGGGAAAAGGTCAACAACGAATTAGGGTTTCAATAGTGAATTAGGGCTTTGGAAAGCTATAAGAGAAGAGTCAGCGACCTAATTCATCATTATGCAGATTATGACTTGTCATTGAGGAGAGAGGCGCATCTCAGGA
Source organism: Picea mariana (assembly GCA_032191745.1). Taxonomy (NCBI): domain Eukaryota; kingdom Viridiplantae; phylum Streptophyta; class Pinopsida; order Pinales; family Pinaceae; genus Picea; species Picea mariana. The sequence goes on along the minus strand of JASDQU010101283.1, from coordinate 85,428 downwards.
GAGATAGTTCAGTGGATTCTAGGAGGAAGACACCAGTTGGTTGATTTCGGTGTTGAGAGACACACCCTAGTCACCGGGAAGATCACATAGGTCTTCCATGATTCTTCAGCAGTAGTTACGCAGGGTCCAGTAGCTAGGGTGCACTTATTCAAGGAGAGGGCGCAACTCTTGAGGAGGTTCAGGGAATCGACTTGTCCCCATCCGGGGAGAGTTCAGAGATTCCCCTCCGACCCAGTTGAGAGGAAGGCAAGGCGCAACTTTTGCCTGGTTCCTTGTTAGATTTCGACGGAGGAATCATCTGGGGCGCATTTTCCAGACTTGGAAGTGCGACACTTTCGGCGGACACATTCGGGGTTCCCGAGTGAGCATCAAATCAGATTCAGGGAAACCCTTTCGACCCATTTCCCAATAGACCAAGGCGATCATTTTGAGATACATCTCGATCGATTCCGACGGTGGAATCACTAGGACGCATTTTGCCAGTGAGAGGGGCGCATTCCTCTAGGGGGATCCATCCGAGGTCCAAACCCACCAACAGAGGGGTTGATCAGTTACCAGGCCTGAGAGCTAGAGTAGGGCGCACCATTTGGGACAGTTTCCAGGCCATTTCGAGAGGTATAGCCGCCAGGGCGAACTTTCCAGACTTCCAGCAGTTACCGTACGAGCTGCCATAGTTCCAGCTCATCCATTGATCCCGCAGTGCTCATCTATTATCAGGTATTGCCATTTAGTTTGCTTATTGTATTCCGAC